>CANUEP010071075.1:0-18543 GCA_947857235.1 Jatropha podagrica | reverse complement strand
CCCCTGATTATTAATAGTAATTGTCTTATTTATTGTTAAAAATATCCAAAATAATTTGCTTTCCAGAATAAAAGGATCCAAAATAATAATAAAAAAGGTATGGTCCTCTATCATGATAGAAAATCCTTATACATCAACGACAAGGCCTTAGCGTCAAACTAGTTGGAGTTGGCTACATAAATCTTTTGTTTGCAGTCTGCTTTGTTAATAACTAAGTCTGCACTATGCCTAGCAGCAGCTGCTTTGAAACCTCTTCCCTCCATGTGGTTCTAGGTCTACCTCTCCCCCTTTAACACCCTTCACTATTATTAATGTGAAAGAAAGAAGAAGGAATTTTCGAAACAAGCAATTGACTTGATAAATTTTCATATATGGTTTATAGTATATATAATTCACAAAAAATAGTTCAAAAAAAGAAAATAATCTCCTAGTATCCTTCTAATATATGCACAATCTATTTCAATAATTACAAGATTCTAACACTCCTTCTCAAGCTGGAGCGTACATGTTATAGGTTCCTAGTTTGTTACAAATGTATTCAATACGAGGCTATCTGATCATTCGAACTAACAAAAGAGGTAGAAATACATTCTGATTCAATTTTCTGTCTGATAAATTGGCAATCTATCTCTATATGTTTTGTCCTTTCGTGAAACACTGGATTAGAGGCAATGTGAAGTGCTGCTTGATTATTATAGATTAACTTCATCTTTTTAATTTCTCCATATTTCAATTCTTGAAGTTGTTTTAGTTAAATAAGTTCACACGTAGCTAGTGTTATGACTCGGTATTCTGTTTTTGCACTTGATCTAGCTACAACAGTTTGTTTTTTACTATAACATTGAATACAAAATCATTATGATCATTGAAAAAAAAAAAAAGATAAAGCCCTAAATATCATGAAATGTTTACATAATTACGGCGAATAAGAAAAAGGTCCTGCTAATATTGGAGAAACATGATATATTATAATAGTAATGCCTAACGTGTCATCAATTATATATTTGTTTCTTATATGGTATGGTATGCCAAAATATAGATCCTATTGTTCCACACTAAAAGCCCATTCGCAGATGAAGATATTATCGATTAAAATGATTTTATTTTGGGTAGGATCATTGAGGGGGTGAAAAAGGTTAGTATTACAAGCATTTTCTACTGCTAAAGAGTAGTGGCCAGTGTTTCTCCACTTTTATATTCACCTTTTTATATGGCTTAACATGGGACACAAGTATTATTATGCTTTAGTTTTTCATATTAAAATTTAAAAACGAAAGTGGGTAGCGAAGTAACAAATGAAAGGATGGGTAAGCTGCAAAACTATCAGACTTGGTAATTAAATGACAATTACTCTGAATTTTTTTCCCTTCTGCAATCAATTTAGTAAAAATTGAAACTTTCACACTGAAGTTAAGGGATATAACAATCTATAGGCCTCTACCTTTTTCAACAATATGTTTTGCTTCATTTATTTACCACTATATAGGTAATTGAAATAATGTAGGTCAGTGACATAATGAGTTTTAATTGCTATAGCTTTTTTTTTTATCATTTAATGATAACAGTTCATGTGATCTTTCTATGTGTAATATGCATATGCAAAATTATCCGTTCTGGACAGAACAATCTCTTCATTTGCTTTAATGGTCTCTCTTGAGAGATTATGTACTTATAGTGTATGTTATTATTGTTTGCCATTATCATTTGTTTTATCATCATTTGCAGTCATGCATAAAGGTTGCACTTGACTTTGTCTCTCCTGAAAATATCCCTGAGTGTACCCGTTTGACAGAGGAATTTCGCATGCTGCCACATAACCACAGGGCGAAGGAAGACAAACTTGAGGTGTGCTGATTCCTATCCTTACTCTGGATTATCTTTGAAGCACCACTGGAGATGGAATGTGAATCATTGTCTAGCATAGTATCTGTCTAGGAGTGTTTCATTTGTAATATAATTGGTGTTGGGATCTTTATAATTTCTTTTCTGCAAAGTTAACAACAAGAATTAGGAGTAATGGCTTCTTGTGCTGTGTTCAATTTTCTTGTCCTTAAAAAAGAATTGGTCATGGATAATGTGAGGATAGCCTTGAAAGTGATACAGTCATTATTAGGTTTTTATTTTTGTTGTTTTCCCTCTTTCCAATTATAACTATGAAGTGTCAAACCAACTTCTTGGTTCAGTTGTGCTCTAACTATGCTTAAGAAATCGCTATTGTGAAATATGTCACGGATAATGTTGAGGATAGCCTTGAAAGTGATACAATCATTATCAGGTTTTTATTTTTGTTGTTTTCCCTCTTTCCAATTATAACTATGAAGTGTCAAAACCGACTTCTTGGTTCAGTTGTGCTCTAACTATGCTTAAGAAATTGCTATTTTGAAATATGTCGTGGATAATGTGAGGATAGCCTTGAAAGTGATACAGTCATTATCAGGTTTTTATTTTTGTTTTTTTTCCTTTTTCCAATTATAACTATGAACTGTCAAATCAACTTCTTGGTTCAGTTGTGCTCTAACTATGCTTAAGAAATCACTATTATGAAATATGTCATGGATAATGTGAGGATAGCTTGTAGACAAATGATGACATCCTTTAAAAGTTTGAGAAGCTTGTGATGTTCTTTGGTGTTTTCCGTACACCAAGAATTTTCATGCAAGTAATAAAAATGTATTATGGGATTTTCTGGTTCTTTTGTCATCACTTGCTTTTTATAGCACATTGATTTATAGTTGACCAAAAAAAAAAAAAGATTGGTGGAATGATGTTAGCTGATTCATGCAGTTCATTATGTGAGAAACTCTTATGTTAATCAGAGGAAGTGCTCTATTTTTGTGTGGCCATATCTTCTTGGCTTTTCTTGACAACTTAAAAGTCATAAAGCAACAGGCCTACTCCTTAATCCATTTGAGATAATAACTGTTTCTGGAAAGGATGAAATTTACTATTTCTGTTTTTTTTTTTTATCTAAATTTGTTTTCCTTGGGAATTTGATTTGGTCCAGTAGCTTGTGGAGTTTCCTGTCTCACTTGGAAATGGCAAATCAGATAGTCATATTTGCAGATAACCATATATGCAGCCTTCTGATCTTCAAATAATTGTTTGGATCCTTCTAAAGTGGTCGGCACTTGTAGCCTTTGGTTTGATGCCTACAATAGCAATCGGTTTCCTGAAACACTCTCCAAACACTGCTTTTAAATATGTCTTCAGCTGAATCAGACATTATATTTACCAAAGGTTAAAGTGTTAGCAAGAATAATTTGCTTTAGAGTTGAAAGAAGATTTTAGTAATAGGTTTCAATCTTGTTCTTCTGAGCTGATTTTCATGTTTAATACATTGCATATATTTTTTTGACATCCATTCTGAAGTTGGTGATTCCTGCCAATTGTCAGTAGTTGGTATCATGTTTTAGTTTGTTAAGATACTAATTGTGTAATTTAGCTATCAGGGATGTTGGATTGCTCAGAGATGAAGGAAAGACCAGCTGCTTCTGCTAAGAGGCATGGGTTGAACATAGAGATCAAGCAATAATGCTTAATTTTTAATAAAAAATAAATCATTTTCAATTATTACTCAATCTAAATATTAAGAAAATAAAAAAGATAAAGAATTGATTAACGGGTTTATATTTGGGAAGAATAAGCGTAATAAGTTGTACGGAACAATATGAATTGCATGTTCATCAAATCTATCATATAAAATATGTATGATATGAAGGTTGATGTTGCTATCTGAGCTTTGCTTGATTGTCTCTCTTTATTATGGTTGATATGCACATGACAAAAGGTGTCTGATATTTTGCTGTATGGAACAGGTTAAGAAAATGTGCCTACATGCTCTAAGCATAGCTGTAGAGGAATTGGAGAAATTGCAGGAAAAGTAGCCTGACATGCTTATGAAGTTCAGGTTGCTGTCAAAATTAGTTACATTTTGTCTGGAATCTTCATTTTGTCCTTGGAAGCCTTGGCCATTTTGTACGGAAAGAAGAACCTCTTCTGTAATGAAAATGAAGGTGCAAATTGAAGAATTTAATATTTACATCATATATATATATATATATTTTACTATATCAGAAATAGGATGTTCAAATAGGAAAATGTAAAGATATATTTGAAGCTTGCTGAACAACTTGTTTATTCTGAGTACTAAAGAAATGAAAGAAATTACCCTCTAAGCTCAATGAATCAAATGACATTTAACCTGCTAAATTTTTGATTTCCCTCTTAAAAATATGCATGACCAGATATGTATTTGCTTGTGGGTAAGATTGTTATGTTAGCTTGCCTGTAAATTTTTTAATTCTCTTAATGAGTTGATAGTTGATAGAAGTTTTAATAAGCTATATTTGTTTTTTTTTTAATCAGCTGTAGTTGATTTATATTATCTTTAACTTCATAAAAATATTATTTTTTTAAATTAATATTTTTAACATTTTATTTCTATTTATTTGAAAATTAATAATTTTCTATTAAATATTGTTTTAAAATTTTAATTAATATTTTATTTATATAAGATATCACAATAAAAAACAATATACGCTTTGAAGAATTAAAAAAATATATATACATTATACATACAAAAACAATTATACTCTTAATAATTATTTTACATTTTAATATCAACTACAATCATTAATCTTACTGCACACTAATATTCATCGGCTAATTATTATGTGGGAATAGTTCGGTGAGCATTCAGTTTACTTTGCACTGGGCTGAATCGAATTGGTACGATTCGTTCAAGCTAAATAGATTTTATGCTAACCAAAATTGGATCAGATATTATGAAAATTGTTTTTAATACCTAACCGAACAAGATCAATTTGAATTTAGTTCGGTATTTCTGAAACAAATAATCTATTTTGGCATAGAAAATTAATTCGAATAGTTATGCAAAAGTTTAAACTGAAGCTAAGAATTGAATGATTATCACTATTCAAACCAAGAATTGATTACATAAAAAGCTGATTGAACCAAACCGAAATGAGTCCTTTTGATTCAATTACTGAATATTGCTCACCCTAGCCCCTATCATGTATTTACTTGTATGAACATCTAGATAAAATGTTATAATTAATGTTGATTTGGTATCTGGTAAAATTTTTACAGCGGTTGTTAAAATGTAAAATGATCATTAAAGGTATAATTATTTTTTTATATTACGATGTATAATATGTATACATATAATTTTCTATTTTTTAAAGTAAATACATTATTTTTTATTTTAATGAATCACAGAAAATTATTATTTTTAAATAATTATATAAAAAATTATTAATTTAAAAACTATTAATAATTATTTTTATGATAAGCAAGAAGTGTCCACAAGGTTGAGTAGTTGCAGGCGGTGGGATTCCTCAAGGTCCAAGTCTTTATAAAACTTAGGTTTTGACCGACGTATTTTGAAGTAGTCAATGCTCGATTCTATGTGGTGTTTCGTTTCTTGGTCTTTAGATTGACCATGCTCCCAAGTATAGACTAGATCCTCAGCTCAGTTGCTTGCAAAATGATCAGGGTACTAATTTCTAGGTTAATGGCTAAATTGTCACAGTTTGTCCATTCTGCTACAACAGTCCCTAAGTGGCTGGCTGGTGTTATCATGTAGGTTTATCATAACATCTTGCATATCTGGACAGATTACATATGTTTCTTCCACAGTCGGCCGAAAGGCTCTCTCGAATATCTTTGTACAAATTGTCTAGTAGGCCAATTTGTCTATTTTAAAGCTTAAGCATTTGGTAGAGCACAATCAGTCGGTTTTCTTAGCATTTTAATATCTTAACTAAACCTTAGGGGTTCCATCAAACATGCCCAAAAAGTTTTTTGGTCTAAAATTATTATGGGTCCGTTGGGACTGTGTCTATGAGAAGTTCCCAGAGATAGATTAAATAAACGGGCTAGAGGCTTGTTTAATTCAAAAAGAATGAGATGAGAATAAAAAAATTTAAAAGGGTGAAAAGTAAACATGAAAATGACATGAGAGAAATATAAGAAATTAGCCGTTGGAAAAAGAAAGAGAGGGTTAAAAGAAATTAGCAGTTGAATGCGGTTAAGTAATTAAATTTCTTTGTACAAACTTACGTCTCAATTGCAGCTGTTTCCCCTATTTATAGAATCCTAAGAGGGCTCTCCAAGTAAGATGGACTTTCTAGAAAATCTATACAGAAACTCAAAAAATGTCCAAAATACATGATTTATGAGTTTTGAGGCCCAAATGAGCCTCTTGGCATTGTTTTAGCTGTATAATGACTTTTTACATCCTTCGCCAATTGGGTGTGATTTTTTAGGGTAGTTCAACAATAATACTCTCCCTATATCATATATAAAGACTTAGTTTGACTTTCACATAGAGTAAGAAAAGTTAATTAATATAGTTGAATTATATGTTTTGTTTAGTTTTATTTCCTAAAATATCCCTTTATAATATTAAATGATGGATATCAATCGGGAATATTGATGTACATTAAATAAGAGTATATTAAGAAATTAGATAATAAATGTTCTTTTAAAAAAGAAAATAGAACTACATTTTGGGACAGACGAAAAAGAAAGCAAGTCTATATATATGGGACGAAGAGAGTATTATATATGTCCATATCAAATGCATTTATTAATAATAACAAAAGCCACAATAAACGGATTGAATTAACCAGCTACCGCCCTAATCTATTAACCCATTTGTCCTAAAATATAAATCATTTAAAGTTTTTGCAAAAGGATTAAGAAAATAATTAATTCTCCTAAATTATAACAAAATCAAAGTTAATTTGACTAAATCATCATTTATTTTAACAGCAATAAGTACTTGTAAAAGTATTTATTGTATCTAATATAAATACTCCTTTAAATACTCAAAATAATATATATTTTAGGACAAAATAATCACTCAAAACGACTTATATTTTAAAATAGACGGAGTATGTATTAGTTAAACGGCAAGGACAAAATTTTTATTTTAAAGTCTTTTTTCTTATAAAGAATTCCAATTAACTGAGATTAAAAAAAGGAAAAATATTTTTGGCCTATGGTGATCGAAGATTATGACACTTTTATCTAGATTTAGTATGTCAAACTTTACTTTCATTCTCATTTAAAATTGATAAATTTGACATGGATTGAATTTCAAATATTTCTCTTTCATTATTTAATTATTTCAGACAAAGCGTTGAATGCATAAATTATCGATGCATATGCAGGACATTTATTTTATTTTGCCTCAGTAATAAACAAAACACATTCTTTCAAGTGTTTTAGTGATCTATAAGGCATAGATAATCATGTGCACTTCATTTTCCTTTTAACTTGATTTCTTTTGTTAAGCTTCATTTGATTATATTTGGAATCAAATGAAATTAAGACATTCAAATTCAAATTAAAGTAAGTAATAATTAAATAAGTCATATTTGTTATATTTGAAAACTAGTCATACATATAAATTTTACTATGCTAATAAGTGCATTAAAGAATAATTCAGTCGTAAAATACATAAATAAATTGTGAATATTTTCTAGAATTTGTGTGTATAAGTATTGTTAAATTAGATGAATTAAAATTGAATCATGAATTAGAAAAATAAGAACTATTGTGATAGGAAGTGTGTATTAAACATATATTGAAAATTTAACTACCAAACGGGAAAATAAATATTTTATTTATAGGTGGAGTGACAAAATGGTGAATGAATGAGTAAACAAAGGATTGAATCTAAGTCCTAAAAACCATGGTGATTGACCCCATAAGTATACTTTGCCACTAGGCAACACTCATTCAAATTTACTTTATATTTCATTAAGTCACATTTACCAATTAAGTTAGATTAAGACATTCAAATTGAAATTTAACGAAGTAACAATTAAATAAATCACATTTGATTTCACTTAAATCAAATTAAATGTAGATAATTTAATTCAGATTAAATTAAACTAAGAAACCATTGATTATGTCGTACTTGAGAGTTATAACTCAAATGACATATAAACACACGTTTTGGCATAAGTAAAATCTCAGGATCGATCCTTATACAAATCATTTTAACACTTATTATGCATTTTCTTATGATAGGTTTAGAGAACGTTCTCTATATATAAATTTTAATGCACATAGATGAAGATAAAAATTTGAATGGTTAATTTACACTCTATTAAATCATATTTAAAAATCAAATTAATTAAGATATCTAGTTAAAGTTAAATAAAGTAACAATTGAGTAACTCACACTTAAATCAAATTAATTAAACAATCTAATTTGAATTAAATTAAGTCACACCTAAAATTAAATTAAAGTAAAATACCCTAATTGAAATTAAATCAAGTAGTAATTGATGAAGTCATATTTAAATTTAATTAAATTAAGACCACCAAATTGGAACGAGATTAAGTAACAATTAGTTAAAGTTGCACTTGGTCACACAGTAAAATTAATTTAGTCAAGCTAAAAATTTTTCTATTAGGCATGAACAATGGTAGGATCCATATTTTGGTTAAATTTTTTATATAGAATTTAGACTTAAAAAATTTTATTAAACGGATTCATGTGCTATGATTTTGTATCCTCTTAAATAAATTAAAGGGATATCCATATATAGTATTGTTAGAATTGAATTGAACTGACAGATCGAACCAATAAAATTAAAATTAATTAATTATTCAGTTCACTTATCTTGAATTTTTTGAAAAAATAGGTTGAACCGGTGATAAAAATTGAATTTTCTTGATAAGATCAGACAAAAACAGATTTTCTTAATAAAAACTGATTTTTTTGGAAAAAAATTGGATTTTTTTTTAGAAAATGGGTTGAAAATTATATATATATATATATATGTATATAACCCGATCCAACTTTAATTCGGTCATGGGACCAGTTTAAGTATCAGTCTAGTTTATAATTACTTGGGTATTGTTCAATACTTATCAAATTTATTTTAGACTTTAAATTTTTACTATGTATATAAATTATTTTAATTAGCTTAAATCAAATGAACCATCATGAATAAACATGATGATGTTAAAAATAAATTTTTTTAAGTTCAAAATTAATGACAGTGATCATTTTCAATCACATATATATTTAATTGTGTGATAAAATGAAGTGAAATAATTAATCATGAGAACATGTATTTAATACATACCTTTTTTACCAAAATTAAATTTCTTTCTCATCCATAATCCCTCTAGAACCATTAAGGTTATATCTATCATTTGAAATGCATGATCAAAGATCACTGTGAGCCAAATAGTACTGCTTTAAAAAAAAATCTAAGTCAATGTAAATTTGCTGTGTATTATATTTTATAAATTGTATTTATTATATTATTAAAATATCTATTTTTCCGTAGGTTGGATTATTAAATTAACATATTATAGAAATTGTAATAATTTAGATAATTATAAAATTTAATATCCTATTTTGGTAATTTCATATAAATAATTTAAATAAAATTTACGATTCAAATAATTTAATATGGATGATATATAGAAAATTATTATTTATAATTTAATTATTACAAAATTTAAAAAATATAGAAAAATTAAAAATTAAATATTAATATGTAATAATTTCAAATAAAATGTTATTTCAGTTTAGTTTAATATAAGGAACTTAAATAGATTAAAAATAGAGAGTTTCATACAAAACAAAGTCTTAACTATTTATATTTATATTTTTATTTAAAAAATTTGAATTCAAAAGTTTTAAAGACCTAATTTTTAGATTTTATTCTAAAAGTGATACTAATTATATATCAATATTTCGTATAAAAAATTAAAAAATTATTGTTATTAATGTGCAAAAGTGTGCAATGTTACTAAAATTTACATGTTCAAGTATATATTAGATTATTCAAAAAGTTCATAATATTATTGAGTTAAAATTGTAAAATTTAAGAGTAAATTTATGTATACCGCATTTAGCTTTTCCTTTTCTCTCGCTTATCATTCATGCATCGGACTACTTTTGAGTCATGTGATAAAATATCTATTGCCCCTTGCTTGCCTTTTTAAGTACAATGCATAATATATAAAAATACCAAGTATTCCTAAACACAACATAATAAAACCCAGTGGCAAACAAAAGCTAAGGAATAGTAAAATACCTGTAGTGAATGTATTCTAAAAAGGGAGGAAGAAGCACAGGAGGAGATCACTAAAGCCATAATAACAGAGAGGAAAGCCTATCTCTAAACCCAAGTTCTAGGAGCTCAAGAAACTATCCACCTTTGTGTTTTGGCTGCTTGACAGAAATTTCATACAGATTGGTGGCTGCACTCCTGCCAAAGCCAATATTGAGCTTGGCAAAGTCCATATCCCATCCCCACAAATCAAACCAGAAGCAACTGCAGGTCCAAATGCGTCAGCTTTTCCCTTGTTGACCTTTCGCCAGATGAACAATATCAAACTCCCAACACACATATCAATGGTGAAATACCCTCCAAGATAGAAAGGTATTGCCATTGCCATTGGAAGAGGAATGAACCGAGCTCTCTTCTTTCCCACTGCATCTCTAATAGCATTAATAACTATTGCTGCAGCGAAGAAAATGTAACATAGTGTCAGGCAATGCTTTGGTAAAGCTGAGAATCCTTCAACTCCTAAAATCGACATGTTTCGATAAACAAGAGCATAAGGAGCTGGGTATTCTGATTCGGGA
This sequence comes from Jatropha podagrica, assembly GCA_947857235.1. Classification (NCBI taxonomy): domain Eukaryota; kingdom Viridiplantae; phylum Streptophyta; class Magnoliopsida; order Malpighiales; family Euphorbiaceae; genus Jatropha; species Jatropha podagrica. The sequence continues at coordinate 7,898 of CANUEP010071075.1, read as the reverse complement.
AGACCAAGGTCGTGGAAAGCTTTATAGAACAGCCAAAATACACAAGGAGAAATGACACAGCCCATTGCTGTTCCAATTATTTGACTAACAAACATTGACCGAGGTGAAGCCAATGTCATGTAACCTGTCTTGAAGTCTTGCATTAGATCAGATGCTGTAGATACAATATTCATCATCACACCACATGCTGCTAAACCTGCAAGAACTCCACCATGAGATGATCCTGCCCATGCCCCTATTGTAAAGATGGCTAGCTTCCCATAAGTGGATGCTAAAGACCAGTCTGTTAGCCCACATCCATATGCGTTGCAAAAGGCTAGTACTGGTGCAATTATGTATATCACTATAATGTAGTACCACTTAAGCTGGTGGAAAATGTGAGGAACTGTAATTGCAGAGATTATTGCGATAGTTACATAGCCTGTAACAGCTAGCCAAGCTGGAATCTGGTCTCTGAGAAATAATTCAGTTCGTTTCGCATCATCATAAGATGGAGGTGGAGAAGCATTAGGAGATGCTAGTGGCAGAACATTTCTATTGTTGAATTGTTCGTAAAGACCAAATAGAGTTTTTCCAAGGACTTTGAAGAAATTGTAGGCACCATCACCAAGTATCATAGCTATAGCTATGAAAACCTGAGGAAAGGGTAAAAAGCAATATAGATTAAGATAATAGTAGCTTACTGTTGCTAATAGTAGTTTTGGGTCAACAATAAGAAGAAAGTTTTCGGACCTTAATGAATAATATGTACTGGTAATTTGATTTTTGCGGACCTGAAATCGATTTTAGAGAAAGAACTAAATTTGTTTTTTATTGTGTTTTTTTTCCAAATCAGTTTTAAACCCCCAAAAATCAAATTGCAAGTTTAATTGGCCTAAAAAAACTGCTATTAGCAATAGTAATGTCAAACTATTCCTAATTATATTATCACCTTATAACCTTGCAGACCATGGAGACTGCTTGAGCTAAGTTCTGCAGAATACCAATGACCTTTTCTCTTGTCTATGAGAGGCCACATGATACCCCATGAGAGAATCGCTCCAACAAGCAAAGATATGTTGATTAGATATGGACAGATCATCCCAACACCAACATAGGTAGCAGAAAAATCAAAATAAAACCTGCTTTCCATAAAGAAAAAATATCACCGAACCTGGCAAATATACATCAATGTACTGTATGCAATAAGCATATAAGTATAGAAACAGCACTCGTAGGTTAGCCAAGTGGTAAGTATTCATATATACAAAAGCTTTAACTCAGCAGTATTGAATTCATCTGAGCAAAAAAAGAAACAGAAATAAAATTCTGAACTTAATAATGGAGCAAGGATCAAGTAATATATACTTTTGTTCATAGGCTTTGAGACCAAATGTAGGAAAGTTTACAAATCCACAATCATCTGCAGCAGTGAAAAACCATTGGAAGAAACCCCACAAGAAGCTAAAAGAGAAAAACTTGCCCAATTCTCTCACTTGTTTCCTACGATAAAATAACAGACAATCAGACTAAACTGTTTTAGTTTTTATTGAATCTGACTAGAAAAAGGGTCAACTCTTACTTTGCTAATTTGGCTCCCTGAGGGGTGTGGAAGCTGTTGATAAGATGTGCAGTGGCAGTGCCACTTGGATAAATCAATTTGAAGTCTATGATCATTATCTGAAGCAGATACAAAATTCAGTAACTCTTCAGAAGTGTAAAAGCAGATACATAAAAGTTGAAACAATGAAAATTACTTTACTATTAACTAACTGAGCTTTATTTCTCATACGGTAATAATGATGATAATAAATAATAACAATGTGGTTCAGGAACTAGTTGATGTCTTTCTCACATACATAAAGCAAATTGTAGAGTTAGGATGAGAAATTGGAAATGCATACCTTTCGAAGAGGCACCACAGAGAAGAGACCAAGAAAGCTAACAACAAAAAGAAAGCCAATCATCCATCCCAGTGATGGGTTCTTTACGTTTTGTGGATTGGCAGCTTCTACTGACTGTTTAGCCACAACTTCACTCATTCCGAACAGGTAACTACCAAAACCACCTGTCCATTAATTAATTCAATTAAGAAATTAAAAGTGTTTCAAATAATGCCGTTTTAATTTCACATTCTCAAAGATACTTAAGATTGTCTTCTTATGGTGCAGGAAAGGTGGCAATAGAGGTTGGGTTGGTTCAACTCAAAACACGTCATATGTATAACGACTTGCATTAAAAGAACACGACACCATCAATTAAATGTGTTAAAAACCTTAAAACGAACAGAACCAGTTACCACCCGAGGTGGTCGCGTGGTGGTAAAGAGACTCTGTCATCCCCTGCTTGATCAGGGTTTATCCTCCAGGACTGTAGTGCCAGTTTACGCATAATGTCTAAATATTAACTCTATTGTTGAGAAACTTGGTCCATGAAGTGGACTTCCTCAGGCTGGGTTTTTGCTATCAATGGATGGAGAACCGCAATGCCATGATTTTGGAGAAATAGGGCAAGATCTCCCACCAATGTTCGGGGTACGTGCACTCCTACAGGAGTGTCTTAAATCAGGACGTCAATACATGACTGGCGACTCAAGCAGATAAGAACAATGACTAAAATTATAAAAAGAAAAAAAAATCATATTGACAAAAAGAAAATTATAACATTACTTGGAATTTAACAAAAAAGAAATTTATATCCTTTTCCATCATTTTATTTTAATTTCAAAGAGAATAGGAACCTTCTTCTTTTGTATATATATGTATAGCTCCATTAAACGCAATGTCGTTTATGCTTCTCAGAAAATAGTTGGGCAGGAGTCGTTCTTTTCACAGCAATTATTAGGTCTAGTTCTTTTTTTCTTTTTTTCTTTTCACACTTTAATAGCCATTAGCGAAGCTTTCTATTATTGGTTTTTTTTATTATTTTTATTTTATTTTATGATATTTCTTTTATTTTGTTGACAATACACGAACATGTCAACCCTTAGATGTCGTGATAACTGTCAAGTCCACACTTCTGCATAACCTTATTCTTAAATGATGAGCTTATAATGCCTAATCCTGTTCCTAAATCTAAGGGTCCAAATTGTTGATATTGATTATTTATATAAAATTCAAATTCAGGTAAGCATTTCAATTAAAAAATAATTATTGTTTTCAAAAAGAAATTAAAAAAAACTATTGAAAATTGAAAGATCATAGATTCTCATTGAAAACTCGTTATTGGTTTATTTTACAGTAAAAAAAATATAATAATTAAATAAAATTCAATTCATTAAATTGAATGAGTAATGTTCTATTAAAATCAAACCAAATATATCTAAATTAATTTAATTCAGTCTAAAAAAGAAAAGAATGAAACTTCTGCTTTCCATTTGAAACCCAATCGCACACTCGTAATTATATTATTTATTTGCTACATAAAAAATCGATCATCCCAAAAAAAGAATTGGTCAAAGATTCGATAAAATTAGCAAATGATAGATTTCTGTTAATCCACGTTAACATTATGTTTGGGAAGGAAAAATTTTATGGGAAGAAAGAAAATATGGGTAGAAAATACATTGAAATTCTCCATTTCTCTTGTTTGGAACAAGTGAAAAAATTTGGAACTTGAGCCCATAATTTCTCAATCTATCCAAATTGGAGAGAAAGTGATTAAATGAAAAGAGATTTTTACTATTTTTAAAAAAATATAAAAAATTTAAATTTATATAAATATTATTTTCCTTCCTAGCGGAAAATAAAGAGAGGGAATGAATAATAACAATCATCTCTTATTTTCCTTCCTTTCTACCTAATTTTACTCCCCTTTTCAAACACAGCATAAATGTAATTTTTGGTTACTATAATTATTTTTCCAATGCACCTAAAAAAAGAAAGTATTACCTAATATTTTGATACGAGGTGTGTACAGTAGATGTACAGGGTAAGAGTGAACCAGAAATGGAAAATTCTTATCAGCATGCTTAGCTGTGGACGTCCGCGTTTAGGTAAGATAATAATTAACTTTCCAAGGAGGGACGTACAGATGAATCATTCCAAGTTGGTTTTTTCTTTTTCGGCTTTTGAGGCCATTGCTTGGTTGGCGAGTATCATACAAGATTCTATTTCTATTCATTAATTTTTTTTTTAAAAAAAAGTACTTTTATTTAAAATTTTTTAATAATTTTGGGGTTAAATGCATTTTTAATATAAATATTAGAGTAAAAATGCATTTAATTATTATGGTATTTTCATTTTTGATTTTCCAATTAGGGAAAGATATGGATAATTCCAAGTTGGATCCTAGCAGAATATAACTTTCTGTTTTATTAATTAATAAAATTTATATTATAAGAAGATTTTTTATTTATAAATTTTTTATAATTTTAAATTCAATTTGATGAGTCCTAAAAAAATATAATGTAATTAAATATATTCTTTATGTAATTCCATTAATATATGATAGGAGAAATCACTTAAATTCAATTAATAATTCATTCAAAAAGTATCTTTTTGAAGTTCTTCTGAAAAGAAAAAAAAAATATAGTTTGAAATTAATCACTCAATTCACGTGAGATGTTTTAGTAAAAAAATATAAATAAATAATAAATAGAAAAACAAAAAGGATTTTTTTTAAAAAAAACAAAAGGTAAAATTAGAGACATGTACGTACCGCTAAACGCTATGCCGGAGGTGGCGACAACGCAAGTTTGGATGACGGTGTTTTCCTGCCTTGTAAAAGGCTGTTTTAAGAAACCAGCCTTCTGAAGAAACTTTGTCCAAGTTTTGACGAAGAAGAAACCCAAAAGCCCAGCAGAAACATTTAGCGAGGGAATAATACCAGTCGTAAGGTTCAGTTTCATAACTATGAAACTGAACAAAACCCCTAATACAAAGCTCACTACAAAAGCTCTCAACGTCAACTGATTCTGCCATTTGGGAACTTGTTTGGCTTCGAAGATTTTCTCTACGGATTCTTCTGGTTCGAATTCCTTGCTTTGCTTTTGCTGTGGGTCTTCATCTAGTTGATAAGATCGGTTGTCATCGTCGTTTCTCTCTATTGCCATTTTCCGGATCTGCGTTTGGAATCAGAAATATAAGAAAATTAAGACTCTCTCTCTCTCTCTCTCTCTTTCGTGTTTCTCTCTTCCTTTTTATAGTTATACGCTTTGTGCGTTGTAGTGTTATTAGCCTTGTGATAGCTCGTTGAGTGGAATGTTGGTAACTAACTACTGAGAACGTGTGTGTCTTGAGTTATATATTTACTGTTTAGCCAATTAGCAACAGCAATATTATACTCTGGCCGTTCTTTTTATATCGAAACAAATAAGATGAGGTTTGTTTTAGTTTTAGTTTTTTGTTTCTCTTTTATTTTTCCTTATAAAAATAAACAAAATTTGTTTTTTTCTTTAATTTTTAGAAAACTGTTTTAAAAAAAAATTACGGAACCATAAATAGTGATATATTTAATTGTGTATACTGTCCTTAATCCTATATTTTTTTTGCTTTTCTTTTTTATAAGATTTATTTTCATAAAATAGTTATTATTATTATTAGTATTTCCATTTGGAATAATTGTACCAATAGTGTTTAAACTTTTTAAATTTTACTATGGTGTCCCAACGTTTTTTAAAATTCACAACTAGGTGCATTTTATCTATGTGGCATTCCAGAGTGAAACTTGTGGCATCCCTCTTTTAGTCCACATAAGCATTTGACATGGTGAACGACTTGAAAAACTATTAATTTTGTGTGCATCTTAATTAGCATTTTGAAGTGAATGACTAATCTAATCCCATTAAATTATCCGGCTCCTAGTCCCTAAATTCAATTCATATGGTGTTTCAATTTCACTTACATTCTTGGAGAGAGGACAAAAATAGCCAATTGTAACTTTTAAATTGTGACTCGTTTGAAAAATGCTATTGCAACAAAAAAAAGTGTTCTCAACATCAGATTCAACTTCGAAGCTTAAGTTCCACAACAAAGGATGTCATTGGTATGAGGGAATGGACAATAACAAAAAGGTATGCAATTTGTTTCCTTTGTTTTATAGTATTCTCAGCATCAGATTTGACTATACTGAATTTATTTCTAATTTTCACTCTTTTATCATCTTACGCCGTAGCAAAAACTTCATTCTCGAAGTTGGTATGGGGGGTTTTTTATTATTGAGGGCTGCCAAATACAGTATGTGAGTGGAGATAAAATATATGTAGACATAGACGTTGATAAGTTATCATTGGGGGTGAAGGTACCAATAAGTGCAGGTTGGATATTCATAAAAAAAATTAGAACTTCGAATATTTATATAGAGTGCAAAATAGAAAGGGAAAAGAGTGTGACTTCTCAATGTGATGACTCAATTTTTGACCTCACACTAAAGGAATGCGTTAGTGGTCCAACATTTGCTTTAGATAAGACAACTCTTAGTGATGCAGTTGCTGGTTCAAATGAACAAAATAAAACAAAATGTGAGTGGAGATAAAATATATGTAGACATAGACATTGATAAGTTTTCATTGGGGGTGAAGGAACCAATAAGTACAGGTTGAATACTCATAAAAAAAATTAGAACTTCGGAGATTTATGTGAAGCACAAAATAGTAAGGGAAAAGAGTGTCATTTCTCAATGTGATGATTCATTTTTCGACCTCACACTAGAGTAATGCGTTAGTGGTCCAACATTTGCTTTAGATAAGACAACTCTTGGTGGTGCAGTTGGCGGTTCAAATGAGCAAAATCAAAAGGAATGTGAGTGGAGATAAAATATATGTAGACATAGACATTGATAACTTTTTATTGGGGGTGAAGGTACCAATAAGTGCAGGTTGAATATTCATAAAAAAAATTAAAACTTCGGAGATTTATGTTGAGCACAAAATAGTAAGGGAAGAGAGTGTCATTTCTCAATTTGATAACTCATTTTTCGACCTCACACTGAAGGAATGCGTTAGTGGTCCAACATTTGCTTTAGATAAGACAACTCTTGGTCATGCAGTTGGTGGTTCAAATGAACAAAATCAAAAGGAATGTGAGTGGAGATAAAATATATGTAGACATAAACATTGATAAGTTTTCATTGGGGGTGAAGGAACCAATAAGTGCACGGTGAATATTCATAAAAAAAATTAGAACTTCGGAGATTTATGTTGAGCACAAAATAGTAAGCGAACAGAGTGTCATTTCTCAATGTGATGACTCATTTTTCGACCTCACACTAGAGGAATGCATTAGTGGTGCAACATTTGCTTTGGATAAGACAACTTTTGGTGGTGCAGTTAGCGGTTCAAATGAACAAAATCAAAAGGAATGTTAGTGGAGATAAAATATATGTAGACATAGATATTGATAAGTTTTCATTGGGGGTGAAGGTACCAATAAGTGCAGGTTGAATATTCATAAAAAAAAAATTAGAACTTCGGAGATTTATGTTGAGCACAAAATAGTAAGCGAAAAGAGTGTCATTTCTCAATGTGATGACTCATTTTTCGACCTCACACTAGAGGAATGCGTTAGTGGTCCAACATTTGATTTAGATAAGACAACTTTTGGTAGTGCAGTTGGCGGTTCAAATGAACAAAATCAAAATAAATGTGAGTGGAGATAAAATGTATGTAGACATAGACATTGACAAGTTTTCATTAGGGGTGAAGGAACCAATAAGTGCAGGTTGAATATTCATAAAATAAAATTAGAATTTTGGAGATTTATGTTGAGCACAAAATAGTAAGGGAAAATAGTGTCATTTCTCAATGTGATGACTCATTTTTCGACCCCACACTAGAGGATTGCGTTAGTGGTCCAACATTTGCTTTAGATAAGACAACTCTTGGTGGTGCAGTTGGCGGTTCAAATGAGAAAAATCAAAAGGAATGTGAGTGGAGATAAAATATATGTAGACATAGACATTGATAAGTTTTTATTGGGGGT
>CANUEP010070975.1:0-46310 GCA_947857235.1 Jatropha podagrica | reverse complement strand
CTTAATCATTGGGTAATTGATCTAGTAATTAGGTTAATTAAATTTGGAGTCACTTAGGGTTTTTCCTAGTTTACCCTTAAATAATTAAACAAGGTGGCGACTCACACATCACGTGCATTTCTATCCTTTTGTCATATGCATCTCACGCCTATACATATGCTTTTTCGGGGGTAGGGGTTCACACTCGTCATTGGATCATTCTTCTTCCTCTTCCTCATCGTCACTAGACTTCTCAACATTGGTAACCATGTGTTGCCTCCTACCAACCCCTTGATGGACATGCCCACCAGATGATGACTCACGGGCACGACCAGTAGCAGCACCAACACCTAGCCTCTGCAAGATGCATCATAGGCAAAATTAGATGCATTTCATGCATACATAATACATACATTGCATTTTGTTTCTCTTTTTTACTTAGAGATGCCTGCTCATTAGTAAGTCTCAGTGCCGTGAGACTAAGACGTGCTGCCTCATCAAGCTGGCTCAACTCGTTGTAGTGAGCTACTGGCACCTACAAAGAAGAACATGGGTGAAGATAGAAATGATGAGTCAATGGACAAAATAATATGAAGCAATACTTGAGACAAAGAGTCCAAAATGACTACTCACATGAGTGCAATCTAGTGGTGTCAGCCGATACAAACTCACACGGGTAGTATCCAGCATACCTTGAACGATCTCGCCTGTGCAGTCCAAAGTGAAAGAAAATGAAGAACCCGCTCCATGTTCCGGCACACCAATAATGATAGTTGTATGGGGAGCTCGAGGCTCAAAACTTCTCCTCACACGCTTGCCACATTGCTGTAGCTGATGCAAAAATTAAGGTGTAACTTCTGATTGATACAAGGGCAAAGCCAGAAAGAAAAAATTACAAAATAAAGCTTATCAGGTCAGTAGGCACACCTTGTCCTAGCTCCTCTATATCAGCCAATGGATCGATACGTCTCAGAGGCGGAACGCGCACCAGAAGCTGAGTCCGAACAAAAGTGGGGTAAGCTCCAGGCTCAAAGTCAGCTAAAAGGCTAGTGGTTGCAGTCCCTCTCCTAGCTGCAGCGACTGCCTATTCCACTCAAATGGATCTAGTCGAAAGCATGTGGTAAGGGATTGCGCGTGGAACTCTCCTATGCTCAGGACCTAGCTGCCATTCATATACCAGCTTTCTTAGGTAATACATGTCATAGAACATGCCAGCAAGAAGGAGATGCCTGTGCTAAAAAATAATGGCAGCTTGAATGAAATTAGGAAAATCAGCAGCATCTCCCCAAGGGTATCGGACCACCTATGCAGAAAGAGAAAGAAAAAGAGTCAGAATCTGAATAAAGAATATAAAAAGAGAAGAAAAGAGAGAAGAAATAAAAAAAATGAAGAAGAAAGAAGAAAAATGAAAATAAAAAGAGAGGATGCCAAAAGAGAGGAGTAGACAAACACAATTCGGTACCTGTTCCCACTTTAAGTCATTAAGCAACTGCCTAAAAATTGTAAGCTCTGGTGAAGTGTGGGGACACATCTTTGTATAGTGCCAGGCACGACCACGAGGTAGTATGGTCGCAATGATCCTGCTCGAGAAGCCAGACATGGACGGCATAGGAAGAATGTGATGCTCGCAAGCCCAAATTTGTGCCATGTAATAATCAGTTAGTCAAATGAGCATGTAATAAGCATATAAGTTAGAAAGAGAATGGGTTTTCACACCTCAATAGCCCTTCTATAGGCCACCTTCAGCTGCGCACCTCAGACACAGAGATCCATGCCATAGTAGAGATAAGAAAGCGTAGCACAACCCTTGTTAAACTGTCTGGTAGTGTCCAAATCCTGAGGGAGAGGAAGAAGTGCCAAATCAGCATCGTTGCCGTAATTGGTGAAAAGAGTAGTCGCCAATAGATAAAACAGATAGGCCTTGGCAACTACATCCACATCCATTTCCTCAACTTGCTCTCGAGCCATTTCCCTATAGTGAGAGTAGATGCTCTCATAACGAACTCTCCGGTCCAAAATAGCAGGCTCTAGGCCAATGGTAGCTTGAAGATTGGCCCGCAAACCTCAATGATCCAAAGTCTGTAATCTATTGTCAAAAATGATGAATCTCCCACCAAATGGCAATCTTGTAATAGCGGTGAAGTCCACCGGAGTAATGGTTATCTCATAGAATTGGAGATGAAATGTTTGCATGGAATCCATCCATCGCTCCATCAGTGTTGAAAGGTTGGCCAGTGAAGTTTTCCCTAGCCCTTGAGGTAATGTGTCTACAAAGTGACCGAATCCTGCCTCACGAATATGGGCCTGTAGTTGCTTCAGTAGCCAATCAAACCATTCTCCCATAGCATATGTTTTATTGCCAGACTTCCCATGGCTTACCCCCGTCTATAAATGACAGTACAAGTAGGTATATTAGTATTTTGATTGGAATACTAAAACTTCATATTTGTTGCTGGATAAAACAAATAAGGGAAGAAATGGTGCAAAAGAGAGCAAGAGCAACACAAAAAGGTAATGGGACAGTCACACCAGGCTCCTTCCAGGGCATGGTAGAGGCACGCGCCTGAAACGAGTGGCGCATGCCAGTTCATACTAGCTTGCGCCAGTTCGAGCCATCACAGATCCACAGTTCCCAAAATTTAATTTCAGTGAAGTGTAACCCAAATTTTCAAATTATAATCTAATAATCATGCTTTTCTAATGAAAATAATGCAGAAAGTGTAAAAGCAAAGCATTGGGTTACCTCAGTTTCACCCCAACACAGGTTGAGGCAATTTGTGTTGCAGATGAATGTTGGTACCCGCATCCAGGGTAAACACTCGCAACCGCATAACGTGACTCAAATCTCTAATCATGGGATCGATAACTATGTTGCTAGAAAGCCAATTGGCAACACCTTTAGCAGCCATCTGAATAATCAAAGAAAGTGAGAGAGAAGAGGGTTGAGAGAATTTGAAAAGAATTGAAAGTGAAGAAAAGTAACCTTATGAAAACCTTTTTAGTTTTTATAAGATTTAGTGGGCCGAAAGCCCAAATGTCAAACCCACAGATGAGGCCTGGTCATGTGGCTCTCCTGTTTCATCTAACTCATCTACAGATTGTAAATATGTAAGTCAAGATCACATGTCAATAATGGTAGGTAGGTATGTCCTACCTCGTTAAGTGTGAAATAAAATATTTTCTCAAGTACATGAGCAATAAATAAAACATAAAAAATAAGGAAAAATGATAAGAAAAGTAAAAGGAAGAAATAATGATATAATAAAAATAAAAATAAATTTTCCTTTTCGCATATACATACAAGTATATTAATTTTTACGAGGTAAAATGATTTTTTTAAGTACCATAATTTGTGCGTCATTTTTCACACTACTAGCGATAGACTTTTAGTAAAAAAATTTAATTGTTGCCCATACGCACAGATATTTGAATCCTACATGGAATTACATTTATTATCACTTTACAAACACGGGCATGCTTCCCTAAGCCTAATCATGGGATCTCTAATGGCATGCTATTGGAAAATTTTTTTTCTGTGACAATTTGGTTTTTTACAGAAATTCCTTATCAAAGTTAACGCGATACTTAATCGCCCCAAGCAAGACGATTTCCATCAAAATCTGATGCACCTAAGTTGCCTAGCCGGCATGCCTCACATAGCGGGGATTTTCAATTAAGTTGCCCAGCTGACATGCCTCATGCACTGAGGGTTTTCAATTTAGTCACCTAGCTAGCGCTCCTCGCAAATTGAGAATTTTTCAATTAAGTCGCCTAGCTGGCGCGCCTTGAGCAGTGAGAAAATTCTCGATCAAGTCGTCTAGCTGACGTGCTTTGCACAGCGAGGATTTTTCAATTAAGTCGCCTAGGTGGTGCGCCTTTCGCAGCGAGAATTTTTCAATCAAGTCGTCTAGTCAATTGAGCTATCAAGTGAACACACCTTGCACAATGAGGAAATTTTCAATCAAGTCATCTAGCCGACGCACCTCATATAGCGAGAATCTTTCAATTAAGTTAATTAGCTGGTGCGCCTCACATAGTGAGGAAATTTTCAATCAAGTCATCTAACTGATGCACCTTGCATAGCAAGAAGATTTTCAATCAAGTCGTCTAGCTGACACTCGTCGCGTAGCAAGGATATTTCAATCAAGTAGTCTAGCTGATGCACCTCGCATAGCGACGATATTTCAATTAAACCGTTCAGCAGACGCACCTCGCACATCAAGGAAATTTTTAATCAAGTCGTCTAGTTGATGTACCTTGCGCAACGAGCATTTTTCAATTAAGCAGCCTAGTTGGTTTTTCTTGCGCAACGAGGAAATTTTCAATCAAGTCATCTAGCTGACGCACCTTGTGGAGCGAGGACTTTTCAATTAAGCCATCTAGCGGACGCACCTTGCACAGTGAGGAAATTTTCAATCAAGTCATCTAGCTAACGCACCTCGGGCAGCAAGGATATTCAATAAAATCGTCTAGCATGATGCACCTCCCTAAGGGGAGCTTTTCAAAACTAGGTCTGTTGCAATATCACATGCATTCATCCATTGAGGTCGTCCAGCATGACTTACCCCTTTAGCTGCCTCTGTGGCGTATTTCATTCCGCTTCCCATCATTTTAAAGGACAACTTTTAGAAAAGAAGCATCATCATCAAATTACCAACGAAGTTGGCACACCATAATCACACGAGCCATTCGAAGAGTGCAAACTAGGTAAGTATGACTACTACTTACACGTCTACTTTACATTTCGATAAAATCTTGCTTGAAAAGCAAAATATTATCAACATGGGGGCAAATTATAGATGCTTAATTTTTGCCCAAAAAATAGACTCAATAATGATAACCTGTGTTGCTGGAGAAGCAATTGAAGCACATAAGGAACATGATCTCGAAATGATGATTCGAGTCTAGAAAATGCAACTCTTAATACCTTTTTCACAGTTTTGGTAACACGGGACCTAAATGTGCATCTTCAGCTCGCCCGGGACATGCCCTAGTATCCTACGACACCTTGTGCATCACCTAGACCAATTTCATAAAAATAAGTTCGATTTGCTAGTGGGGCTTGTAGTGGCCCTAGTGTGGGCCCACTTATGGGGCCTGTTATTGATCTTTAAGGAGCCTATCAATGGTGATGACATTTCTCACGATAGAACGAGTTTGGAACGTCCGATTGATTCGATTCGATTCTTGAACTAGGTACCCTAGAATATGAGACCGGATCCATTAGATTGTTTTCATGTTTTTAGGATTCGTGCCTAGACAGGGCTTGAGAACGAATCCCGGGTACACTGATTTCGTGCCTAACTAGGTACCCTCCGTTCATGTATGAACTATGTGAACCGATTTCGTGAAAAATCAAAAATTGACTAATTTGTGGGACCCACATGTGGGACCCAAAAGTGAGGCCCACATATGGGGCTCACATGCCACATATGTAGTGAATAGTGTCATTTTTGCTCATTTACCCATAAATACCAGCTTAAATCTAAGGGATGGAAAAATTTTAGGTAATCAAGACTTGAAGAAGAGAACAAAAAAAGAAACCCCCCAACAAAACACAAAATCACAAATCCAAAAACAAAAACAAACCCAAAAATAACAACAAAAACGCATCCTTCAAAGAACTTGCTCATCAAAATCTTGATCTCTTTGTTGGATTGGAAGAAAAATAGGGAAACCATTATGAAGTCAGTAGGCAATAGACTCATAAATATTCCTAGAAATGTTGAATTAACAAGACAGACTTGGATCATTAAGAGGAGAACAAATGCTCTTGAGACGTCCTTCACCAAACTTCAATCAAATCAATGGTCATCTTTGAAATCAGGTAACTAAGAGTCTAAACCTCATCCTTTTAATATTTCTAGTTCATTTTATTGTTAAAATATCTAAAAATTAAGTTATTTATGAGAGGAACGCATAAAAACTCAATTCTATAGAAATCTGTAGATTTATGGGGTGAACTGGTGCAAGCCAAATGCAACCAGTGCAAGGCACTTGCATCTGGCATGAGCTAGTTGCAAGAGGCTCACGCCAATTACATCTAGCTCGTGCCATTTGAGCCTAGAAATCTTCAGATGTTTGATTTTCATTCTTTTTTAATCTTTTCATATTTATGGGCTCCTATTACCTTGGTGTTGGATGATAATCACTTCCAGTGGTATGAGATTATAATATCAAAAGCTAAAATCAATAAAAAAAATTGGATTATTTGCAAGAGGAATCCATAAAAATTCGATTTTTACAGAAATCTACAAATTTCTTGGTTGAACTGGTGCCGATCAAAAGGAACTGGCGCAAGTTAGATCTTGCTGCCCTGTTCTAGTTACAACTGTCCTGCGCTAGTTGCAACTGACTGGCGTCAGTTGAACCTAGAAATCTCCAGGTTTCTGTCTCGTGTTTTTATCAATTCTCTGGTGATTATAGACTTAATTTACTTCAGAAAGGGATTTGATTCACTTCCGGTGGTGTTAGTCTGTAAGTTCCAGAAGAGAAATAAATTAAAAAAAAAATTAAATTGTACCTAGATTCAAAGATCAAAGTGGGTTAAGGCCTAAAGGTTGAAAACTCATGTTTGATCCAGATGAGTACGTTGGCGATTTTAATGTGAACTTCTTACTGGGATTTGTGAATTTTGTTCATCTAACTAGATGAACATTGTTATCATGAGCTCGAAATAACATTAAAATCATTTTACTTTATATTTGCATATATTTTTATATATTTAATATTTGTTCTTGATATTATTGCGATTATATATATTATTTACCTAATTCATTAACATTTCTAATCTTATTGACATCAACTAACATCTTTACATTATGTTATTTTTAGGTTTTATAATTTATTTTATGATTATTTGTCAATCTAAGAATTAACATTTGAATTTTGATGGTTTTTGATTGAGGCATGCTTAAATCATGTCGTATGAATGTTTGTATGTGATTTGATTATTGATTTTGCATGATGAATTTTCTGAGTTTGGTATGCTTTATTTGAATGTGTTTTGTAAATTATTATTTAATGGGTTTGTGTTGATTAGGATTCAAATGAATTCTCATTTTAATTAGTCTTTAATAGATTAGTCATAATTTTGTTTGATTTGGAATAATTATATTGGTGATGGCTTATATTTGTTGAGTGAGAATCGGGAATATGTAAGGTTAATGGGTAGATTGTAACTTAGGAGATGGTTTGTAATTTTTTATCCTTCCCCCTTCTTGATGGATGTTTAATTTCTATATTTGAGGTATGATTTGGATTGCGATAATATGTTTAAGTGAAATTATTTTTAAGAATTTCATAAAATGATTTTGCATCTCAGTTTAGATTAATATCGTGATTAATAAATAATTAATATTCTAATAATTAGGGGGTCGATTTAGGTCGGGCGGAATGGGTGCCTAACACCTTCCCATTTTCATACCCAACTCCCGGACTCATTTTGGTTAAAACTGGATTAATTAGTTCTAATGAATTAATTAATTCGAGAATTTTCCTTAATTTAGTAAAATAAGGTTGCAACTCCAAATATATTTCAAAACCTTATCAAAGTAAGGAAACCTTTTCTGAGGATTAAAATGGGATTGGGTAAAATAAATTTTCTTGAATAAAATAAACCAATCCCATTTAATTCGATTTACTCCAGTGAATCTCGAGAAAATCATGAGATGCTATGCGAAAGCTACGTCGTCCTCATCCTGGCGATTCTGCTAGGGAATTCTAGAGAGCTAACTCCACTAGTTGTCCAAAAAATATATATTTTCATCAATTGGGTTATTAATTTGAATTGTGTTTAAATTTTATGCAATTATAAATGTCATTCATGCATTAATCTCTTCTCAATCCCCATTCTACCCTAAACACCCTTCGGTGATATTGAGGGATGTGATCTCCTCACTCTTTTCAATTGTTGAGGTCCGCCATTTAATATACACCACTTGATAGGTAATATTTTTATAGTATTTTTAGCTTAGTTTTTGTTAGGAATTTTAGTATTTTTAATTACTTTGATAAGTTTTTCACTTAGATTTAATTATATTTTTAATTAAGTTCCCTTAATTCTTGATAAGCTTAATTTCAAGGGTTTTTGCAGGAAAATAGCCAACAATCGCACAAAAAAAAGGTTGGGGCTGAAATTGAAACTTTAAAGCTCAACATGGCCAAGCCAGGGAAGTGCACAGGCGACCCATGTAATAGGTGCCATGGTCGTGGCACCTATTAAAAACACAATCAGGCCGAATTAAGTTGTTCAGCTCGTGTAAATCTAAGACATTGGCATGGCCTATACATGAGCTGCATGAAAATAATAGAAGGGCTCATCTTAAGCATTCCTCAAGCCCAACTTGATGAAAGAAAACTCCTAAATAGAATGGAATCCTATTCAAATCAATTTCCTATTCGGATTCGACGACACCTATGAAGTCTATATAAAGAGAGATCACCGTCGCAATTAGGGCATCATTGGATCATCGAATCTTAGATCTCAAATCTAGGTTCTATTCTTTTCTTAGTTTTTCTCTCTTTATAAGACTTCAAGCAATCAAGTTGTGTAAAGAATTAAAGAATCAAGGGAGCCATCTACACTATTGTTGACTAGTTTTTATCTCTAAACTCTCAATCATATTTTTTAGTTCATATTATTAATGGAATTATTTTCATATTTGATTGAGTTTTATTTATTTACTATGTCAAACTAAACTCCCATACGAGGGATTTGATGTAGCTTAACTCCTCCCCCAATTTATGATATTAGATTTGTTTTTCTTTGTTCAAGTTATAATTTATTATTGAACTTAATGCTTCCAGGTAGTGTCTATCTCCTGGATTGATTTATTTCATTAATCACTGTCGGAAGAAGGGTTTTTGATAAGAAAAAGGTAATAAATTATATGAGAGTAATAACTTGATGTGGAAGCTATATGGTTTGACTCATGGAGGGTTTTCATAATTTAATTACCTTAGGTTATGAATTCTTGTACAAAGCATAAAACTTAATGATTTAATTTATGTTTGGTTGCACTATTGGGAGATAGGTAATTAGACGAGATTAAAATAGCTAACAATACATCGGGAGAGCTTGTTTGTGACTTCAGGGTTGTTTCCCCTACTTGAACAATTAAAATTGATAGGTAACTAATAAAATAAACTGGGTAGACTTAAGTGAAATCAAAATCCCTAGTAGCTTTTAAACCTTGATTTCTTTTCATCAAATATTCTTGCTTGAATTCTTTTTCTACCTTATTTTATTTTATTTTATTTTTAAAGTTATTCTCTTCATTATTGTTTAAATAATAGTAGGTTAAAATGATTTTGGTACTTGGTATATAATTTTCGTGGGACGATACTCCATTCACTCTTTATTACTTGTTGTGATTTCGTACACTTGCCAAAATTACTGTCAAGTTTTTGACACCGTTGCCTGGGATTGGCATTGCCAATATCAATACTAATTAATCCACTATTAATTTAGACATTTATTTTTCTGTTATTTTAATTTTTTTCTAATGTTTCTTTCAGGTGTTTATGCAAAGACAATCTCAAAGTGTTGAACCTTTAGTTTTGGATCCAAAAATTGAAGGGACCTGTCGAAGGAATAACGCTGCAAAAAGAAATCGAGAGCGTGAGCAACGAAGGCAATTGACTATGGCTGGATTGGAAGCTGAAATTCATGATTTAGTAGAGCAAGAGGAACAAGAGATATTGCAACACAAGTTGGAGTAAAATCGAAGGAATCCTATTCGCACTTTGCGTGATTACACTACCTCTTCTCTCAATGGAACCACTTCTACTATCACCAGGCCTAGGGTAGAAGCCAACATTCTTGAGATAAAACCTACAATTATTCAAATGCTTTCTACCTCAATCCAATATGGAGGGTTACCTAGTGAGGATCCAAATGCCCATATCACTAATTTCTTAGATATTTGTGATACCTATAAACTAAATGGAGTTTCTGAGGATGCTATTAGGTTGAGATTATTCCCTTTCCCCTTGAGAGATAAGTCAGTGCTTGGTTTCAATCATGCCCTGCAAGAAGTTTTACCACATGGGATGAGTTAGCTTGAAAATTCTTGGCAAAATTCTTTCCATCTTAAAAGACCACCAAGCTGTGCATTGAGATATTAAATTTTTCTCACCATGATCAAGAAATCTTGTATGAAGCTTGGGAGAGATTTAAGGACCTGTTGAGAAAGTGCCCACATCATGCTTTACCTAAGTGGTTATAGGTACAAACTTTCTATAATGCATTATCTCCTAACTTTAAGATTACTTTAGATGCAGCTGCTGGAGGATCTTTTGAAAGGAAAGGGATTGATGAGGCCTGTGAATTGCTAGAAGAGATGGCAAGCAATAGCCATTATCAAAATAACTTGTAAAGAAAAAATACTATAGGGATCTATAAGATTGATGCCATAACCGTGCTTAATGCTAAGGTGGATAATATGGTAAGAAAACTGGATTTTTTGGCCACTAATTCTGCTAATTCTATTGTGCAAGCTTGTGATAGGTGTAATGGTTAACATGGAGTTGGGGAATTCTTGTTGGATAATTTGAACTCTCAAACTTTGGACCAAGTCAACTACGTGATGAATCAAGGAAGGAAGAATTACCCATTCTCAAATTCTTATGACAATAGGTTGAGAAATCACCCTAATCTTTCTTATGGGAATCCGAACAACACCTTGAATCCACCACTAGGCTTTCCTCCACAAGATAAAAAGTTACATGATGATCTCCTTACTGCTCTTTCTGAATCTCACATGGGGTTCATGAATGAAACTAGGGAAGATCACAAAATTCAACAACCAGCAATTAGGAATCTGAAAATTCAATTTGGATAGTTTGCAAGCATGATGACCTCTTGACCTCAAGGTACGTTACCTAGTAATATTGAGAAAAATCCTAAAGAACAAGTATAGGCTATTACTTTGAGGAGTGGCAAAGAATTGGAAGATCCTCCCAAGAAGGAAGAAGGAAAGAAGGAAAAGAAGGAAATTCCTATCATTGATCCTGAAGAAAAAGAGGAGGTAAGGCCCTGCGGTCCACTTGTTCTTTTCCTCAAAGACTCAAGCAATCCAAGGATGACAAAAGCTTCCTCAAATTTCTTGATGTGTTCAAAAAGCTTCAAAAAAATATTCCTTTTGTTGAAGCTCTTGCTCAAATGCCCAGTTATGCAAAATTCTTAAAGGGGATCTTGAGCAAGAAAAGGAAGATCGATGATCAAGAAATGGTAATGTTAACGGAGGAGTGTAGTGCAATCATTCAAAATAAATTGCCTCCTAAATTAAAGGATCCAGAAATTTTTTCTATCCCTTGTAATATTGGAAATCTTCATTTTGATAAGGCTTTAGCTTATTTAGGTGCAAGTATTAATCTTATGCCTTAAGAGATTTTTAAGATGCTAGGGATGGGAGAACTAAAGCCAAAAAGGATGTCTCTACAATTACCAGATCATTCAATCAAACACACAAGGGCAATTGTGAAAGACATACTCGTCAAGATAGGTAAGTTTATTTTTCCTATTGATTTTATTATTCTTGACAAGGACAAAGATAGAGAAGGATCCCTTACCCTTGGAAGACCTTTCCTTACAACTGTAAGAGCCTTGATTGATGTTCATGATGGTAAGTTGACCCTAAGGGTAGGGCAAGAGGAAGTTGTTTTCAATGTTCTAAAATCTTGCAAACTTCTTATGGATTCTAGTGATTATTTTAGAATTAATGTTGTTGATAATTGTGTGGTTGACACTTGGCATGCCAAAAATATTTCAATTATTAATAACATTGATACTAATGATCAAAACATCAAAAGTGCGGAAGAGAGTGAACCTCCAAAGTAAGAACTAAAACAGCTTCCTTCTTATCTTAAATATGCTTTCTTAGGTGATAATAATTCTTTCGCTATTATGATTTCTTCTCACTTGTCACTTGATCAAGAGGAAAGGTTATTACAGGTTTTAAGGAAGCATAGGAAAACTTGAGATGGTCAATTTTAGATTTCAAGGGGATTAATCCAAGTGTGTGCATGCATAAGATCTTGATGGAGGAAGACTACAAACCTACAAGTAAGCACCGAAGGAGATTGAATCCAAACATGAAGGAAGTAGTCAAAGAAAAATCATTAAACTCTTGGATGCAGGAATTATTTATCCAATCTCAGATAGTAATTAGGTAAGCCCTGTGCAAGTTGTTTCCAAGAAACGAGGTATGACAGTTATTTCTAATAATAATAATGAATTAATTCCTACTAGAACTGTCACAGGGTGGCGTGCGTGTATTGATTATCGTAAATTGAACAAAGCAATATGCAAAGACCACTTTCCTTTATATTTCATTAATCAAATGCTTGAAAGACTTGCAGGTTATCCTTACTATTGCTTTCTAGATGGTTATTCAGGGTATTTCCAAATTCCCATAGGTCCTGAGGATCAAGAAAAGACCATTTTAACTTGCCTTTATGGTACTTTTGCATATAGGAGAATGCCTTTTGGATTGTGTAATGCACCTGCGACTTTTCAAAGGTGTATGATGTCTATATTTTCTGACATGGTTGAAAAATTCATTGAAGTTTTCATGGATGATTTTTTTGTGTTTGGTTCTTCTTTTGCTTCTTGTCTTCATAACCTATCTCTTGTAATGCAGCGATGTGAGGACACTAACCTTGTCTTAAATTGCAAAAAAATGTCATTTTATGGTTAGTGAAGGTATTATTTTAGGGCACAGGATTTTTGAAAAGGCAATCGAGGTAGACAAAACAAAGATTGAAAAGCTACCACCTCCAAATTCAATTATAGGAGTTAGAAGTTTTCTTAGTTATGCCAGTTTTTTTTACAGGAGATTCATCAAGAAATTCTCGAAAATTACTAAACCTCTTTGTAATTTATTAGTTAGAGTTGATTTTGATTTTATAAAAAGTGTTTAAATGCTTTTAACAGGTTAAAGAAGGAATTGATCTTAGCTCTCAAAATTGCCGCACTAGATTGGAGTCTACAATTTGAGCTTATGTGTGATGGTAGTGATCATGCCATAGGAGCCATTCTAGGGCAAAAGAAGGAGAAGAAGTTGCATGTCATCTATTATACTAGTCGTACCTATGACGTCCCGACTTGGCAAAGCGATCCTAAGATGGCGGGTAGAGCAGGGCTCTTGGCGAGCTTCTAAGATGGCAGGCTAGCTAGGGTAGTGGAATGCGAGACACAGGAATGAATCAGATCATATATCGAAAAGAGGGTAACTAACCATTAGAGGTACCTTTTGGTGGAATGGCTGGAGAGTTGGAAGAACTCCAAGGTTAAGCGTGCTTGCTTGACAGAAATCCTAGGATGGGTGACCTCCTGTCCTAGGATTTATGACCTCCTGGGAACTGTGTGGGTCTTGCCAATCTAGTATGGGATGGAACCGGCTTGATCCAAAGCGGACAATTCCTCTGGTGGTTGGAGTCAGGGCGTTACAATTTGATATTAGAGCTTGACCCCCTCTAGTAGATATATGGTTCAAGGATGAACCATGCGGATGCTGGTGGGCCTGTGACATCCTGACCCGGCAAAGCAATCCTAAGAGGGTAGGTAGAGCAGGGCTCCTGACAAGCTTCTAGGATGGTAGGCTAGCTAGGATAGTGGAATGTGGGACACAGGAGATCATATATTGAAAATGGGGGTAATTAATCATCAAATGCGCCTTTTGGTGGAATGGCTGGAGAGTTGGAAGAACTCCAGGGTTAAGCGTGCTCTCTTGAAAGAAATCCTAGGATGGGTGACCTCTTGGGAAGTTCCCATTTCACCTGTGGGACAAAACCGTGTGGGTCTTGCGGATCTAGTATGGGATGGAATCGACTTGATCCAAAGCGGACAATTCCTCTGGTGGTTGGAGTCAAGGCGTTACAGTGCCTTGAATGATGCACAACTCAACTATGCCACCACTGAAATGGAGCTCTTAGCCATTGTTTTTACATTTGATAAATTTAGAGCATATGTAATAGGAGCTAAAATAATAGTCTATACTAATCATTCAGCTATTAAGTATCTGTTAGAAAAGAAAGATACGAAGCCTAGACTAATTCATTGGGTTCTTATCTTGCAGGTTGCAGGAATTCAAATCAATGAAGACTTTCCCTATGAGCATCTCCTTCTCTTAGCAAATAGGCAAGCTCCATGGTATGCTGATATAGTAAATTTCCTTGCCTGTAAAATTCTTCCTCCTAATCTTTCATACCAACAGAAGAAAATTTTTTTCCATGATGTCAAATTTTATTATTGGGAGGACCCTTTTTTGTTCACGTATCATAATGACCAACTTTTTAGAACTCTCGAATTTTTAAGTACATATGCTTCATACATTTATCCCGTCATAGATACTGTTGAGTCAAAAATAGCCTTTCAACTTAGTGGAAGAAGACATAAACTAACTATTGATGAACTTAGTCATATTTTTGGTTTTCCTACTGAAAATTCTAGTCATTGTGTGCCTTCAAATTTTAGTGAAAACCATGCATGGAAAAGACTTACGGGTTCATGTGGTTACAACTCTAAAGGTGCCAAAGCTTCTAACCTTAGAAACTTGGCTTACCGTTACATTCATAGATTTTTGGCCTATACAATTTTTAGTAGGAAGGAAAGTGATGGTGTGGTAGGGGTGAACGAATTATATAGTTTGTGGGCAATTGACAATGGCATTAGATTGAATGTAGGATATTGGTTGGGTGTGAGGTGGAGAAAAGTTGCAAAAGGAAACACGGGTAGTATAGTTATGGAGAGTTTTGTTACTAGAATTGGGCAAAAAAAAAAAAGAGGGTATTTAACCCAAATAGATCTCCATATGCAGTGTTGGATAATGAAAAAAACACCCGTTTAAACATTGATATGATGTTAAGAATGAGAATGGTGGTTAGACATGGTGACACATGTCATTTGGCTGGGATGGACGAGCAGCTTGAAGTTGGAGAGGATGTTCTTGAGGAAGGAGAGGCTAGAGATGGAGAAGAAGGTGGAGAAGCTAATATAGGAGGTTTACCTCCTACATTTTCTTCTTTTTCTGGTGCAGGTCCTTCCCATCTAGCGGCGCAAGCATCCTCTCTAGAATGGACTTGTTCAATAGTCAAATGGAGCGAATGGAGATGACGATGTCTAATTGTTTCACCAGCTTGGACATATCCTATAGAAGTATCGATTCCCATCTCGAGACTATGTAACAACAATATGTGGGATTGAATGATCAGCTCCGAACGATCGTCCAAATGTTACAGCCTCCTCCTCCACCTCCTCCTATAGATTGAGTCCTTGTTTAAATACTCCAATTTTAATTGTTATTTTTAGTACTTGTTCATGTGTTTCTTTTGGATTATGTTTTCGTTATGTTTTAGTTTGAACTATTTATTCTCTTCACTAATTATCTTTTATTTATTTCTTCTCTTTTCAGCTTCTAGCCATTGAATTCTAACTCATTTTAAAAATTTTATTGTATTCCTCAATACAATGGCGATAAGCGGTTATCAAACCATCTTTCTCTCCTAATTCTTGCATTTTGTCTTGAAGCATGAATTTAAGATGGAGATTTTAATTATTTTCACATTGGGGACAATGCGTTAGATTAGGTTGGGGAAGGAAAATTTTTGCTCTTTTATTGGTTTAATGTGGTTTGAATGATTATAAGCAAGATTAAAAATTATCATAATCTAATAACTTGTTATAAATTTAGTTGTTTTCTATTACGGCATGTTTTAGTTTAAATTTAATTTTTTTTACTTAATAATATTTCTTGGTGTAAAAATTTATTTTTAAGATTGTAAACACTCATTTTTGAAATTATTATGATAAATATATATATATGCTTTGATCAAAACTTAATTAACCTTGGCATTCCTAGAAGAAAATTGGAAAATCTTTTGAGACAACATTTTTAAAAGTGGTTACATTAGAAAGAGATGATTCAGGCATTCTTTGTTAAATTACATATTTTAGCCTAGACCATCGTAAGATAATTATAACCATTGCAACCAATTTGAAGCCTATAATCCAATATTTTTCTTGTTACTCGTAACAAAACATAGCCATTAAAACCTATTTGTTCAAACTCTTACCCTAAATGCGATCATGTACAGTTGAAAGATTTATTTTATAGGAACATAACAAGAAAATAAAAAAGGGAGAAATTGTTCATTCAAACACTAGCAAGTGGAGAAATAAAAAAAAAAAGAGAAGCACCCCAAGAAAAAGAAACATAATTAATAAAAAATTCAAGTTTGGGGAAAACATTCTTAAAGCAAGGAAGAAATTATTCAAGAATTATGAAGAGACCTTGCAAAACATCTCTAATTATAAGCTAGTGGAAAACTTCAAGATAATCTCCTGTTGCAAATAAAAGGTACATGTTCTAATAGAATCAAAATCTTGATACTACACACATTTTGTACTCTTTGTTTTCCTATATCCATTTTCTTTGGCTTAACTTAAATCAAACCTATAAGCCCCATTACAACCCTAGTAAAAGACCTTTGATCTTGATAATGGGGTATTACTTAAAATTGTGGAGAAGGGATAATTTATTTTACCTACGGGAATGTTGAATTTAAACTCCTCACCTATTATGGAAAAGTTAATAATTTTTTGTAAAAACTCATATTTTATCTATCATAATTTGATCAATCATTAGTGTTGAAGTCTTGTTAATTTATTTTGATACCAAAGAATGTGTTTTGTTAAAATTTTGAATTTTTACAAAAATTTAGCCAACATAGAAAACACTTGATTTATTTTCATGTTAATAGATTTTTTATATTTTTAAAATTTTGAATAATTATCTCCAACCATATTAAGCCAATTTTGTGTTGTTTGGTGTTATTTTGTTTAGTTTTGTCTTGTTTTAATTTTATTGTTTGAGGACAAACAATGGTTTAAATTTGGAGAATTTTGATAGGTCATATTTTTATAGTATTTTTAGCTTAGTTTTTATTAGAAAATTTAGTATTTTCAATTTCTTTGATTAGTTCTTACTTAGATTTATTTATATTTTTAATTAAGTTCTCTTGATTCTTGATAAGCTTGATTTCAAGGGTTTTTACTAGGAAACGTAACACTTACCGCCAATCCTGAAGAACCAGACGACCGATGTCACATTTGGTGCCAGAGCACCGTCTTATATCACTTACTAACTCTAGATCACATGTTGGATGTGGTTAGATTTTCATAAGAAAGCAAGTAATAAAAAAAAATTTTTAAAAGTACTTAAGAAAATTCCTATGAAAATTTCACAAGAGTTTTTCCTAAAAATTAACTTACTACACAAAGAAAATTTACACACTTTCAATATCAACCTCCATACCTCAACTCCAAATTATTACAAAGATTATGCAGTACTTCTAGAGGTTATATAAATTCTACTAAGTATTAACATAATATTTCACCATTCATTCCAAAAATATATATTTCATCATTCATACATCAAACATATAATCAAATAATATTACATAAAATATTCACCAAACTCATTATTTACATTCTCAATATTTACAAACCCAATTTAGTTACTATAAGTCTATACATGCCATAATTTACATTAATATAGATATTCTATCAAAAGCTATACTTCTACTCTGATGCTACCTCTCCGGTCTTCGCGTAGCACTCATAGCACACAACCTGCGCGTGATAAAAACCAACGCGCTGAGTGGAAGACTCAGTGGTGCTAAATAATTATAAATTTAAATAAGCAAATAATAAATCACAAAAGTCTTGAAAATACTTAAATCAAAATATATATTGAGTACAGAAAAATGTGCTAATAAAATTCAATATTTCAAAATCATAAAGAAATGCACGTCTTAAAAATTTTATATTAAATTCAATATAAATAAGAAAATATCATAAATACCAATATGTTTCCAGTTTCTTTATAATGAAATAAAATTCCTCTTTTTTTTATTAAGGCTCGTACCCATACCAAATGGATGTAAGCAGATTCAATCGTCGACTGGGAAAGCACCACCCACCAAATCACATAATTGTAGCCTGTGGAAGCACCACCGTGGCCTGTGCAAGCACTACCACAAATAATAAGCGCGTCTGCCTATTTATAAGGGCTGATAACCCTAGCATATGATCATAGCTCCACCAAACAGAATGGGCTGATAACCCGAGCATATGTTCACATGTAGCAATAAATCTCATCATACCACATTTCAATCATGTATAATAGAGTCCAAAATAAGTGCATTCTCACATAATAAATCTTATTTCTCATTCACCACTCCTTCTTCAAAAACATTCTATAATTAACACTTATTATTTCAAAATCACTTAATTTACAACTTATAACATCCATCAAAATCAATTCATGTTTCAAGCAAAGACCTTTCTTTCATAATGCCTTCATTAAAAATACTAATTATCAAATTAAAATCACTCTTTAAAATCATTAAATTCATTTCTAAAAACAATTAACCATAAAACCCTTTTAATACTTTCAAAACCTTCTTTAAATCTTACTAAAATGTTTAAACACCAAAATTCAAAGGAGAGGTTTTGACCACCAACAATTTACTTAAAAATGAGCTCATTTAAGTTATAAACAAATATAGAAATCAAATGGATCTTAGTGCCCCTCACCCAGACTAGGTTCGACCTCTTCTTCCAATTCAAAAGGAAAGTGCTTCTTTCCAAATTAATCACATTACTCATGAAGAAGGCCATTCAAGATCACATTAAAAACCAAAGAAACACAAAACATGAAACAAAACCAAGGGTCCTTCCTCCTAAGGAGGTTCGGCCTCTCTTGGTTCAAGGGGAAGTAAGTGTTTTCCTTCCCTTTTAAGCATTCTTCCATGCTTATTAATTAAGGAAAATCACATTAAAACATCCAAATTCTCATTCCCCAGCACAATTCACAATCTTTACAAAAATCATTCAAAAACCTAGAACTTCAAACTTGAAGAAAATGAAAGGGGAAAAGATTTATTAGTGCACTAACCTTAATATGAAGCTTGAAGGAGCTTATAAAGCTCTTCTCTTATGCTTTTTCCTTACCTTTGTGAGAGGGTTCACCAACCTTTTCAAGTAGGAAAAATTCTCATTAAACTCAAAATTCAACATAGGGTTCACCAACTTAATGCATTAATTCCTTGTCTAATCCTAGAATTCTACTCAATAAATCACAAAACTCAAAAATCACAACTTACCTCTTCAATGGCAACTTCAATTCTCTAGCTCAGGAACTCCAAATTTTAACTTCTACTACTTAATTCTTAAGAGTAAATCACTATTCTATGGTTTAATTAGGTAGTTCAGTGGTAATTGGAGGTAAGAGAATGAAAGAAAAATGGAGGAAGAAGAGAGTGAAAATGGTGTAGAGATGAAGATGGAGAAGAAGAAAGAGAAGTTGTTGCTTAAGTAGCAAAGTCAAACTTTGCTTCTTCATTTTATGCTAAATCAAGGGCTATGATCAAGTCCTAGGTAATCTCATCCAATGGCTCTAAATATTCCTCAAATAATTCTCTTTTAAATATTATTTAACTCCACAAATTAATTAAATTAACTCCACAAAAATAATTCCTCAATTATTCCTTAATATACCACACTAAAAATAATATTCATTAGTTGCTACAATTCCCTAAAAATATTCATGAAATATTCCCTACCTACCTAAATCATGCAAACATGCTCCAAAAATATTAAATAACATAGTAGACACTCATAGTAATTTTTTCAGAACGAAATAATACTAAGTCTCGGACCAATGGTACTATTCATAGACCGATAAATCACTATTACCGACACTACAAAAGACTCTGAAAAATGGACTGTTATAAAAAAATAGACAAAAATCACATAAAAAAAAGGTTGGGGCTAAAATTGGAAGTTTAAAGCTCAACATGGCCAAGTCAGGGAAGTCCACGTGCAGGCCATGTAACGCCACGGCAGTGGCACCTACTTAAAACGCAGTCAAGCTGAATTATGTTTTTCAGCCCATATAAATCTAAGACATGTGCGTGCCCTATGCATGGGCTGCATGAAAATAATAAAAAGGCTCATCTTAAGCATTGCTCAAGCTCAACCTAATGAAAGAAGACTCTTAAACAGAAAGGAATCCAATTCAAATCAGTTTTCTACTCGAATTCGAAGACACCCTATAAAGACTTTATAAAGGGAGATCACCGCAGCAATTAGGGCATCATTGGATCATCGAATCTTAGATCTCAATCTGGGTTCTATTCTTTTTTTAGTTTTTCTCTCTTTGTAAGACTTCAAGCAATCAAGTTGTGTATAGAATCAAGGGAGCCGTCTACACTATTATTGACTAGTTTTTATCTCTAAACTCTCAATCTTATTTTTTTGTTCATATTATTAATGGAATTATTTTCGGATTTGATAGATTTTTCTTTATTTACTATATCAAACTAAACTCCCATAATAGGAATTTGATGTAGCTTAATTCCTACCCCAATTTATGATATTAGATTTGTTTTTCTTTATTCAAGTTATAATTTATTGTTGAACTTAATGCTTTCAGGTAGAGTCTATCCCTTAGATTGATTTATTTCATTAATCACTGTCGGAAGAAGGGTTTTTGATAAGAAAAATGTAATAAATTACATGAGAATAATAACTTGATGCGGATGCTATATGGTTTGACTCACGGGGGGTTTTCATAATTTAATGACCTTAGGTTATGAATTCTTGTACAAAGCATAAAACTTAATGATTTGATTCATGTTTGGTTGCACTATTGGGAGATAGGTAATTAGACGGGATTAAAATAGCTAACAATACATTGGGAGAGCTTGTTGATGACTTTAGGGTTGTTTTCCCTAATTGAACAATTAAAATTGATTAGCAACTAATAAAATAAATTGGGTAGAATTAAGTGAAATCAAAATTCCTAGTAGCTTTTAAACCTTGATTTCTTTCCATCAAATATTCTTGCTTGAATTCTTTTTCTACCTTCTTTTCTTTTATTTTATTTTTACAATTATTTACTTCATTATCGTTTAAATAATACTAGGTTAAAATGATTTTGGTACTTGGTATACAATCTTCGTGGGACGATACTCTACTCACTATTTATTACTTGTTGCCATTTTGTACACTTGTAAAAATTATTGTCACCACCAATAAGTCAACTGCTTTTTGGTATATCAAAGGGGTTGGCACAATCCGTTATTACCTTTAACTTTATAAATGGGAGGAAACAACCAACTCTCGCTTATGGAATCCGAGACTTATGAGCCAGCCAAAGCCCATGTAGTAGACCATAGTAACTTCCTTTAGGAATACCTTAACAAATATTTGTTTATCGCATCATAAATAAATGTGAGTGACGTCGGTCTTAAAACCCCATGTTGGTTTATGGGCCCGACCCAATATGTCCTAAGGATAGTTAAAGACTGAACTATGTAACGTGTGTGGAAGCCTTATGCACATCGAGCCCAAGCCTTATGCAGCATGGTCAAATGTTGGAGATTCACTAGCTTTTGTAAGATATTCAAAATACCAAAGTTGAAGCTCTAACCCTCTTTCGCAACATTAAGGAGCGCTTCATCTGGATACATGAATATGTCGATCGCTAGGCTCCTTTGAGGCAATTGGTAGCTGCTTTGAGGCAAGTAGCGGGAATTGTTCCCTAGACTCCAGTCGCTCCAGCCCCTATTCTGGTTAGATCCCCTATTGAGAGACTGAGGAGGTACAATGCTGTTGAGTTTATGGGTAGGAGGGATGATGTAGCATCCGCAATAAAGTTTTAGCGTTGGGCTATAGAGAGGATACTTGAGCAGATGCGGCATACTCCACAGGAAAAATTATTGTGTGCTACTTCCTTGTTGAATGAGGAGGCTTATTCCAAGGCAGTTAGTGCAGAGAAGAGGACTTGGGATTTCTTTTTGTTTGAGTTTCTAGAGAAGTATATTGGAGAGTCATATACTGATTAGTATATAGTTGAGTTCTTGGCACTTAAGTAGGGTTGTATGACTATATTTGAGTAAGAGTTAATTACTTTTCTATGATTTAATTAGGTGGTTTAATGGAGATTTGTGATAGAAAAATGAAAGAAATGGAGGAAGAAGAAGAGAAGAAGAAATGGCATGGAGAATGGGGAGGAAGAAGAAAGAGAATGTGTAGATCACTTAAGTAGCAAAGTCAAACTTTGCTTCCTCTATTCATGCTAAATCAATGGCCAAGATCAAGTCTTAGATTATCTCATCCAATGGCTCTAAATATTCCTCAAATAATTCATTTCTAAATATTATTTAACTCCACAAATTAATTAAATTAACTTCTCAAAAATAATTCACCATCTATTCCTTAATATACCACAATAAAAATAATATTCATTAGTTGCCGCAATTCTCCAAAAATATTCATGAAATATTCCCTACCCACCTAAATCATGCAAACATGCTCCAAAAACATTAAATAGAATATTAGACACATATAGTAATTTTTTCGAACCGAAATAATACCAAGTTCTGAGTCGATGGTACTATTCACATACCGGTAAATCACTATTTACGGCACCAAAAATTAGACTGTTACATTGAGGGCTTGTGTGATAGAGTTTGAGGGCAGCTAGGAGAAGTATATTTGACTTGCTGAGTTTGCCTACAACCGTTATCAATCGAGTATTCAAATGGCTCCATTTGAGGCTTTGTATGGTAGGAGGTATAGGACACCTCTATACTGGATGGAGCTTAGTGAGGGTAAGATAGTGGGTCTTGACTTGATCCGAGAAGTAGACGATAAGATTAGGATCATAAAAGAAAGGTTGAAAGCAACTTCAAATCGTCAGAAGTCTTATACTGATCTTAAGAGGAAGGATATCGAGTATGCAGTGGGTGACAAGTGTTCTTGAAGGTATCTCCATGGAAGAAAGTTCTGAGATTCGGCAAGAAGGGTAAGCTTTGTCCTAGGTTTATAGGTCCATACGAGATCTTAGAGCATGTAGGACCCTTAGCCTATAGACTAGCTTTATCGTCAGACCTGTATCAGATTCATAATGTTTTTCATGTATCTATGCTACGGAGATATAGATCGGATCCTGCGCATGTTATTTTAGCCAAGTCTGTCACCATCAAGCCGAACTTGACATATGAAGAAGAACCTATAAGGATACTTGCTAGAGAGGTTAAGGAATTAAGGAATAAGAGAATACCTCTAGTAAAGGTCCTATGGAGGAATCATAAGACAGAGGAAGCCACATGGGAGAGAGAAGAAGACATGCGACAGCAACATCCTTAGTATGTATATCATGTGAAATTCGAGGATAAATTTCTTTTAAAGGGGAGAACTATAACAGTCTATTTATTTAGTGTCTTTTTCAGTGTCGATAATAGTGATTTACCAGTCTGTGAATAGTAGCATCGGTCCGAAACTTGATATTATTTTAGTCCGAAAAAAATTACTATGTCTGTCTAATATTTGATTTAATATTTTTGGAGCATGTTTGCATGACTTAGGTGGGTGGAAAATATTTCATGAATATTTTTGGAGAATTAAGGTATTTAATTAATAGAGATTTTTAGTGTAGCATGTTAAGGAAAAAATGAGGAATTATTTTTGTGGAATTAATTTAATTAATTGGAGTTAAATAATAATTAGAGGAGAATTATTTGAGGAATATTTAGAGCCATTGGATGAGAATACTAGGGACTTGATCATAGCCCTTCATTAAGCATAAACTAAAGATGTCAAATTTGACTTTTCCACCTAAAATCTACCATTCAAGAAGCAACACCTCCGCCTCCATCGTCGTCTTCTTCTTCCTCTTCTTCTTTTCCATGCCACTCTCTCTTCTTTCTTTCTCTTCCACTTTCTTCAATTTCTTACCTCTAAACTACACCCAAATCCCCTAATTAAGCCTTGGATTAATAATCAAACATTAAGAATCAAGTGAAAGAAGTAGAAAGTGGAGTTTAAAAGCAAAGGAAATTGGTGTTGCCATTGAAGTGAGTAAGTTGTGGTTTTTAAGTTTTGTAAATTTATAAGTAGAATTCAAGGACTAGGCATGTAATTGATGCATTAAATCATGCTCCATTTATTTCTTTTGTTAATTTTGATATTAACGTTCATTTTTCCTACTTTGAAGAAGTGGGAGAACCCTCCACCAAAGAGAAGGAGAAAGCCAAAGAGTGAGCTTTCCAAGCTTCTTCAAGCTTGATTAAGAAGTTAGTGCACTAATATTTTCATTTCCCTTTCAATTTCTTTAAGTTTGCAATTTTTAGGTTTTGATTGATTTTGGGGAATTATGTGAAATGTGTTGGGAAATGGATAATTGAATGTTTTAAATTGATTTTGCATGATTTTTAAGCATGGAAGAATGCTTGAAAGGGAAGGGAAACATTCCCTTCTCCTTTAACCATGATTGGCCAAACGTCCTAGGAGGAGGGGCCTTAGTTTTTGTTTCAAGCTTTTGTGTTCTTTCATTCTTGTTGAGTTTTTGAATGGTTTTTCTTTAAGAATAATGTGGTTATTTTGAAAGAAACATTCTCCATTTGATTTGGAAAGAAGTGACCGAACCTATGTAGGTGAAGGACACTTTGATTCTTTTGATTTCTAAGTTTGATATTAACTTAAAGGAGGTTGTTGATAAGCAATTTGATGATGGTTTAAAGCTTTACTTTGAATTCCAATGTTTTCGCATTTCTCAAAGACTTAAAGAAGGTTTGAATGTGTAGAAATGGATTTTGTAGTCAATTGTTTCAAGTAATGATTTTTATGGTTTTAAGTAGAGAATTTGATTTAGGAATTAAGGCTTTTAATGGAGGAAGTCATTCCTCCTTTATATTCAATAAGACGCCGAACCTTCTTTAGTGAGGAAGGCATGTTCTTGTCTTTTAAATATTGACTTTTAAGTATTTTGAGCTAAGCATATTTGTGTATTAAGAAAGTATGATTTTGGTTTTGAACATAAGAGAATTTAGTGAGTATTTACAAGTTGTAAGTTAAGTAATTTTGAAATAAAAAATATTAAATTGTGAAATGTATTGCTAAGGGATTTTGTTTAAGAAATAAGATCATTTGTGAAAGAACGGATTTATTTTGGGCTCTACTATGCACGATTGAAATGTAGTATGATGAGACTAATTTCGATATGTGAGCATGCTGGGCTTATCAAGCCATTTTGTTATGTGGAGCTATGATCATATGCTAGGGTTATCAGCCGTTATGAATAGGCAGACGCGCTTATTGTGTGATGTGGGTGGTGCTTTCATAGGCCACGATTGTGTGATATCGGTGGTTCTTTTAGAGGCCACGATTCTGTGATGTGGGTGGCGCTTTCACAGGCCACGATTATGTTATTCAGAAATTGAATCTGCTTATGTTTCATTATGTATTGGTACGAGCCTTAACTAAGAATGAAATTTTATTCTGCTATAAGAAAATGAAGATACATTTGTATTTATGAACTTCTTTATGATTTTCGAAATGTTTAATTTAATTAGTAAAACTTCAATACCTAATATATGTATGATTTGAGTATTTTAAAGCATATTTGAGATTTGTTATATTAGCTATTCTTTTTTATTTTAATTGATAATTATTTAGCACCACTGAGTCTTCCAGTCAACGCATTGATTTTTATCACGCACAGGTTAGGAGTGGTGGACCCTATTCAAAGACCGAAGGATTAGCATCAGAGTAAAAATATCATTTTAGGTAGGATATATAGTAAATTGTGAATTTGGCATGTATAGAAAAATATTGTAAAAAGTATTGAGGTTGTAAATTTTGAAAATGTAATTAATGAGATTGGTGGTTATTTGAGTATTATGATCTTATTATATTTATGATGTATGAATATTAATAAATATTCTTTGGAATGAATGGTAAATTAACATGAACGGACTTATGTGAATTGATGCAACCATTTAGAAGTACTGCGTCATCTTTGAGTTGATTGAAGTTATGGGGATTGGAGGAGAATTTATATTGGAAGTGTATATGTTTTCTTTGTATGGCAAGTTAATTTTTAGGAGAAACTCTTGCGAATTTTTCGTAGAAATTTTCTTAAATATATTTTTTTTTAAATTTTAATTTATTGCCTCCTTATGGAAACTTAGCCACTTCTAATATATGATCTAGAGTTATAAGTGAGATAAGATGGTAATCCGATGCCAAATGTGGCATTCATCGTCTTGTCCTCCAAGATTGGGCAGTGGGTGTTACAAGTGACGCATCTTGAAGGCCACCTATATGGTGCATCTCATTCCGCCTCTCACCGTCTTGAGAGACAACCTCCCTAAGGGGAGCATTTCAAACTTTACACCACCGTTTGGAGAACTGCACTTTTACGTCACCATTTAGAGCACTGGACTTCTATGTTGCCATTTGGCGCACCGCACTTTTACATCGCCGTTTGGTGCAACGCACTTTTACGCTGCTATTTGGCACACTACACTCTTTACACTATCATTTGGCGCACCACACTTTATGCCACCATTTGGCACACAACATTTTGTTTGAGCCACCACCTGGCGTAACTCACTTTGTTTAAAGCCACAGGTTAGCTCATTCAAGCTGTCCAATCGTGGCGCACCCAAGCCACCTAATCATGGTGCACTAGGAAAATTACCTAGAGTGAACCTACTCTGAATCCCTAACGAAGTTGGTATCTCTCAAATCATTCAATTCGTCCAAAGGATGCAAACCAGGTAAGTATTTTGTCATTTACACGTCCCATTTACACTTTGATAAAATCTTGCTTAATAAGCAAAATATTATCAAAGTGGGGTCAAGCTATAAACGCTCAATTTTTACCCATAAAATACTCAATGATCACCACCTTAATTGCTAAGGATAAGGTCGAAACATCCAATGAACCTGATTCTGGACAAATGATCGAAGTTTGGAAAATATCACCCAAAGTGCATTATTCACATTTCACAGCATAACAGGGATTGAAAACGCATCTCAATTACGTCTGATGCACATTTTAACATCCTGTGACACCATATGCATTACCTGAACCAATTAGATGCTTCACCAATAGAACCCACAATGGCATTTGTGGGCCCACCTGTGGGGCCCACTAGTGACCTATTTTAGGGGCCCTTCAATGGTGATGACGTTTCTCATGGTAAAATGAGTTTGAAACATCCGATTATTCTGAATCTCGAATTAATAATCATAGTATAAGAAATCAAATCCATTGGAGCGTCTGATTACCCACCAATGGGGCCTAAGTGTGAGGCCCACGTGCCACTTAAGCCCTAAAATAGCACCACTGTCACCATTTGCCTATAAATAGAAGGCTTGTGGTGAAATTTAGGGAGGGGGCATTTTTAGAGGGCTAGCAATTTTTAAGTAAAGAAAAACTTGTGATCACAAAACTTAGAGAGAGAAAATCAAATCAAAATCAAAAACTAAAATCAAGTCTCCAAAAACTCAAGAAGATCTTTATAGTTTATGTTAGGGAAGAGTCTTTCCGGCAAAATCACAGAGAGTTCTATGTGTATTAAACACTTTAGGAACCTAAATCAAACATCAAACTCGGATCATCATCTAAAATCAAAGTTGTTGAGGTGTTTTACATCAACTTCAAGCAAACCATTGATTTTACTTCAAAACAAGGTAAACGAAGAGTCTAAAATTCATCTCATTATTATTTCCAGTTCATTTTGATGTTAAAACACTAAAAATTGAGTTATTTGCGAGAGAAATATGAAAAAAACTCAATTTTGCGGCAAGTCTATTGCATTTTTAGGTAGTGAAGGTGTAGTCACAGCCCTTATGCTGCAAGCCTTGTGATGATGGTGCACGTCTTCAAACAATGGCTAGCTCCACAAGGCTTATGGCGCCCAAAAATGCATTAGACCTCTTTTTTTTCTTTTTTCTTTTTTTTTTTTTTTTTGGATTACTAGTGATCATGAGCTCCAGTTACATTGGTATGGGATTAAAGTCACTTTTAGTGGTGTGAGTTCATAGTTCTAGAAGCCAGATTAAATTAAAAGACTCAAATTGTGCCTAGATTTTGACATTGAAGTGAGTTGAGCTACAATGTAAAATTCATTTCTTGATCCAGATGAGTATGTTGATAACTATAACATCATTTCTTGCAATGATTTGTGAATATTTATTCATCTTTTTAAGATGAATATTGTGATCATGAGCTTGAAACTTTATTATAATTATTAAATCTTTAACATTCTGACTCCACTAACATTTATTTTATGCACTTTCTAATTTTTTGCTCTATATAATATATAAATATACCTATATAATACTTTCAAGAGAGTATGATTATTTTGCAAAAGAACCATTTTCCCTCTCTTTTCCAAGGTTGGCCGAACCTATGGAGGGTGTAGGGCATCTTGCTCCTTTTGATTTCTATGCTTGATTCAACTTAAATGAGTTTGTTATTGAGTAAGTTAACGGTGGTTAAAACCTCTCTCTTGAATGTTAATGCTTAAGTACTTTTCCAAGACTTAAAGAAAGTCTAAAAGTGTAAAAGATGGGTTTTAAAGCTTAGTATTTTTAAGTAATGGTTTTAGTGTTTTTTATTAAGTGTGTTAATGGTAGTTAAAATCACCACCTTGAATTTTAATGTTTAGGTATTTTTGCAATACTTAAAGAAAGCTTTTAAGGTGTAAAAATGAACTTGTGAGGCTGAATGTGTGTTAGTAAAGGTTTTAATGTTTTGAATTAAGTACTTGACTTGAAATGTGGTTTCAGGAATGAAAACTTCTTCCTCCTTGTTGACCTAAAGGGGGCAGAACCACCCTAGGGTGGTAAGGCATGTTTTTGTTTTTTTTAAATGTTGATTTTAAGTAATTTAAAGCTATGTACATAAGAGTATTGTGAAAGCATGATTTTGGATTGGGGTTTTGGTAAATTTTACAAGTTGTAAGTAAAGGAATTCTAAAATAAAACGTATTAAGTTGTGAGATGTATTACTAAGGGATTCTATATAAGAAATAAGGTTATTTGTGAAAGAATGGATTTGTTTTCGGCTCAAGTATGTATGATTGAAATGTAGTAGGATGAGGTTCATTCCAGTTATGACCATGCTCAGCTATCAGCCTTCTGTTATGTTCTGCTATGATCATATGCTATGAATATCAGCCCCTCTAGATAAGCGAACACGCTTATCACCAGTGGTGATTTCATAGGCTAATTTTCTAGTGGTGCTTTCACAGAACACAATCGATGGCGCTTTCACAGGCCAAATTCTACTCTGATATTGATGTAACCAAATCTGCTTATGTTTCTTTCAGAATACTTATGAGCCCTAAACTAAAAATAAGCTATGTTCTATTATGAAAAGAAAAGGAAATGTACTTGTAGATATGGAATTTTTCTTACGTTTGTCAAATCTCAAATTTATTTTTAAGAATGAGCTTCTTTATGATTTTCGAAGTATTCTAGTTTAATTGGTACGTCTTCGATACATATTATATATTTGATTTGAGTATTTTAAATTGTACTTGAGATTTGTGCTTTGTCAATTCTTTACTATTTATTTGATAATTATTTAGCACCACTGAGTCTTCCACTCAACGCGTTGAATTCCATCACGCGCAGGTTGTGAGCGGTGGGGGCTACTTGAAGACCCAAGGTGAAGCATCATAGAGGAATCTTTATTTTTGGGTAGGACATGTATAGAGATGTAAATTATGGCATGTATAGATACTTTGTAAAAAGTTTTGAGATTATAAACAATAAGTTGTAAATTAATGAGATTCGATATTATTTATGATGTTTTATCTACATGAGTATTTAATGTGAATGATCATTAGCAATTATTCCCTTGAATTGATGATTTTATGTTAAGATAGAATCTAATATGAATGATATAATTATATAGAAGTGTTGCGTGATCTGTTGTCCTGATTTGGAATATTTGGGGTTTGATTTGGAGTAAATATTGGAAGTGTATATGTTTTCTTTGTGTGGCAAGTTGATTTTTAAGGGAAAGTCTTGCGAATTTTTCGTAGAAATTTCCCTAAATCCTTCATTTTTAATTTTAATTACTTGCCCCTTATGGAAACTTAGCCATTTTTAATATATGCTTTAGATTATTAAGTAAGGTAAGACGATGCTCCGGTACCGAATGTGACATTTGTCGCCTAGTTCTCCAGGATTGGGCGATGGGTGTTACATTTTTAACTTGTTTTCTTATCATATTAATATTTTGCATACATTATTCTCAAATCAATTGTCTGATTATGTGTATTATGAGAATTTCAATTTAATATTTGTGATTTTATCTTAATATAATTTATTACTTATCTTGAGGATGTAATATCTTTGTAATTCACCGAGAATTCGAAATGATTTTCATTTTAATTGGCATGTAATAACTTAGATATATTTTTTAATGGTTTCTAATAATTATTATTATTTATATTTCATATATCTGTATTAATTAAAAGATTTGGGAATATATAGAGGATAATCGGGTAGAATGTATTTTCAGAGGTGGTTTGTAATTCTTTTCTCCTTTCCCCCATTCTTCATGATTGCTCACTTTTATATTGGATGAATGTTTTGATTGTGATAACATGTATGTTTGACATACTTTCAAAAAAATTGCATAAAAGTGTTTTACATCTCAATTCAAATTAATACCATCATTAATAAATAATAAGTATTCAGACAACTATGTTGTTGGTCTAAACCGGGCAGAATGGGTGCATAACACCTTTCCACTTATGTACCCAACTCTCAAACTCACTCTCTTTAAAACCAAATTAATTAATTCTAAATAATTGATTACTTTGAGAATTTTCCCTAGTTTTTAGGGTGGTAACTCCAAAATCATAAAATCCTTTGGCAAATCGATTTATTAAATAAAATGAACCAAACCTATTTGATTCAGTTCTCTCAAGTGACTCTTGGAAAAGCCATGAGATGGCACGAAAAGCCATCATCCTCAATTACAATCTCAAGTTATAACTTATAAACATAAGAAAACACAAATATTTATTTAGACACAAATTAATGACATAATCAAAACACAAGCAATCACTCAATGAAAAATTATCATGATGAATGTGAATATTAGAACATAAATAAAGAGCATTAAAATAAATTGCATAAAATGAATATTAGGTAGTTAGAATAATATAAATTAAAGACAAAAATCTAGAGAGCCTAAAAATAAATGTTAGATGAGTTAGATGGTTAGCAGTCAGAATATTAGAAATTAAAATGTTAGACAAGTTTTCAAGCTCATGATCATAATATTCACCTTGAGAGATTGATAAATTCATAAATCATTGCCTTCAACCTTGTTAAAATTATTAGTGTACTCATCCGGATCAAGAAATGAGCTTTATACTAAAGTCTTAACCCATTTCAATCTCAAAATCTAGGTACAGTTTGTATTTTCTTTTTACGTTAGTTGGCTTTTAAAAAGAAGGTTTTACATCACTGGAAGTGACTCACATCCCATAAAATGGTTTCCAAGCCTTGCCATAATTAGAAGAGCAATGAAGAACAATTTGCAAATTTCTAGGGAGTTACGGCGTGAGCCGT
The DNA here is from genome assembly GCA_947857235.1 of Jatropha podagrica. Classification (NCBI taxonomy): domain Eukaryota; kingdom Viridiplantae; phylum Streptophyta; class Magnoliopsida; order Malpighiales; family Euphorbiaceae; genus Jatropha; species Jatropha podagrica. The sequence goes on along the minus strand of CANUEP010070975.1, from coordinate 14,872 downwards.
AACACTAACGGCTGGCACTATTACTGCTATGGCTAGCGCCATTACTATTATAGATCGAGCCATTACATATGGCTTGAGCCAGGGCATAATTGCTTGAGCCATAATAGCCCCAAAAGCTATAGATTTTAGCTGATTGCCGATTTCTCTCATAAACAACTTAAAAATCGATGATTTAACACTAAAATAGAAAGGAATCAGGTAGTAGAAGTAGTTTAGACTCCTAGTTTACCTTGTTTTGAAGAAAAACTTGTGATTTGCTTGAAGTTGATAAAAAACACCTCAAGAACTTTGATCTTTGGATGATGATTTGAGTTTTTTGTTTCATTTGTGTTTCTGAACTATTTAGTAAACCTAAAACTCATTGTGATTTTATTGGAAACACTCTTTCTTATGGGAAAGAGATACCCCGATCTAGAGATCTTTACTGATGTTATCGATATCTTGGCGGTTGAGCTTGAGGGAAAGAAAGAACAAAAAGAAAAAGAGAAAACACCAACGAAAGAGGGAGTTGAGGGGCCACGAGCAGCTGAGGAGGAAGGAAAGAAAGAGAAATAAAAAGAGGGGCAAGTAGTGCAAGACGAGTGGAAGGAAAAAAAGGATAAGGCAAAGGCAAGTACTAAAGAAAAAGAGGATGTAGTGGATCAAGTGTTGAAGGCAATCTGGGCTTGCATAGAAGAGAGCTTTGAAGAAGTCGAAGCCCCTTCTGATGTGTTAATTTCTGTTGGAGACGAATCTAATTGTAATGAACTCCCTTTATTGTTTAATGAAATAAACTTCAACTTTGCTTACTCGTTTGATGTCTTTCCTGATGGTTCCATTCATCGAGTAGATAAGTATATGTGCATATTTGACATTAACTCATCATGCATGCTTGAATTTAATATTGGCACAAAATATAATCCATAAATTTTATTAGTTGGGCCAAACTTGATCCTAAAGTTAAACATAAAATTTCAAAGCCTACTCATGGATAAAAAGGAAGCCTTCGCCTGGTGTTATGAGGATATGCCAAGGATAGACAGATCTATAATTAAGCACATAATTTCTCTATATCCTAGAGCCAAGCCAATGAAAAAGAAGAGAAGAAGGTTGAGACCGAAATGGGCCGAGAATATAAAGAGGAAGTGACCGAGTAGATAGAGGCGGGTTTTTTAAAAGTGGTTCACTATCTCGAATGATTGGCGAATATAGTCCCAGTTCCAAAGAAAGATGGAAGGGTCAAAATGTGTGTGGATTACAAAGATCTGAACAAAGCATCACCAAAGGATGATTTTTTGCTCTCATATCAATATCCTAATCGACAATGCAACAATGATGGGATGCTACTCCATTATGGATGGGTTTGTAGGGTACAATCAGATCCTCATAGCATTGGTATACAAGGTCAAGACAACATTAGTGATGGAGTTAAGTATGTTCTGCTATTAGATTATTCCATTGGTTTAAAAAATGCCAGGGCTACTTATCAAATTATGGCAACTACATTATTCCATGACATGATCTATAAGGAGTTAGAGGTGTATATCGATGATATAGTTGTCATGAAGAAGACACTAAAAGAGCATCCAGGAGGCTTGGAAAGATTCATGGATAGAGTGACTAAATACAAGTTGCGGCTAAACCCGAAAGAGTGTGTGTTCAGGTTCACTTTCAAAAAAGTGTTAGGATTCATAGTAGGACCTAAGGGAATTGAGATCGATCCAGACAAGATCAAGGTAATCAAAGAAATGGAGTCACCCAACACACAAAATCAAGTGAGGAGCACTTTGGGAAAGATTTAGTATGTCAGCAGCTCATATCGAAGTTGTCAATAGTATGTGATACAATTTTCAAGCTTTTGAGGAAAATCAACAAGTAAATTGGAACAATCACTACTAGACAGCTTTTGACAAAATCAAGAAATATTTGTCAAGTCCCCTGATTTTGTGCCCACTAAAGGAAGGGAAATCCTTAGTTCTATACTTAATAATGGAAGGTGCTGGAATTAGAGCCATGTTAGCACAAGCCAATGAAGTTGGTGTTGAGAAGGCAGTGTATTACTTGGGCAAAAAGCTTCTTCCAAATGAATAGAAATATAATCTGATTGAAAGGACTTACTTAGCAATTGTATGGGCTACTAAAAAGCTTTAACACTACTTTCAGTCTTATAATGTAATTGCAATGTGAACAATAGATTCGGTCAGATACTTATATGGAACACCAGCACTAGTAGGGAAGCTAGCAAGATGGCTAATCCTTCTATCAAAATTTGATATTGAATATGCCACTAAGAAAACTGTCAAAGGATGAGTGGTTGCAAGCTTCTTAGCAGCACATCTAGTGGAAGAAAGTGAAGAATGGGAAATTGACTTTCCCGATGAACACTTGAATTTAATAGAGAATAAAGGATGGAAGCTCTACTTTGATGGTTCAGCTCATAGCAAAGGAGCTGGGTAAGCATTTTTCTACAATCTTAATAAGGAGAAGTCATATTGATGTTGAAACTGTTAATATGGTAGAATATAAAGCTTGCCTATTTGGGTTAGAAGCTCTAATTATAACTCCCTGACTCCAACCACCAGAGGAATTATCCTCTTTGGATAAAGCTGGTTCCATCCCATACTAGATCGGCAAGACTCGCACGGTTTTATCCCGCAGGTGAAATGGAAACTTTTCAGGAGGTCACCCATCCTTTGATTTCTATCAAGCGAGCACGCTTAACCCTAGAGTTCTTCCAACTCTACAGCCATTCCACCAAAAGGTGCCTCTGATGATTAGTTACTCCCTTTTCAATATATGATCTGATTCATTCCTGTGCCCACATTCCACTACCCTAGCTAGTCTACCATCCTAGCTCGCTAGGAACCCTCTCTACCCAACCTCTTAGGTTCGCTTTGCCGGGTCGGGATGTCATAGGACCACCAGCTTCCGCATGGTTCGTCCTTGAACCATATATCTACTCGAGGGGGTCAGGCTCTAATACCAAATTGTAACGCCCTAACTCCAATCACTAAAAGAATTGTCCACTTTGGATCAAGCCGATACCATTCCGTACTAGATCGGCAAGACTCACATAGTTTTGTCCTGCAGGTGAAATGGGAACTTCCCAATAGGTCACCCATCTTAAGATTTCTGTCAAGAGAGCACGCTTAACCCTAGAGTTCTTCTAACTCTCTATCCATTCCACCAAAAGGTGCCTCTGATGATTAGTCCATTTTTTATATATGATCCTATTCATTCCTTTCTCCCGCATTCCACTACCCTAGCTATCCTAGCATCCTAGAAGCTCGCCAAGAACCCTCTCTAACCGCCCTCTTAGGATCGCTTTGTCAGGTCAAGATGTCACACTAATTGTAGTTAAAGCTAAAGAAGTAAAAGATATTGGCGATTCCAAATTAGTCATTGAGCATGCTAATGGCAATTTGAAAGTTAAGAAGGATAGGCTGAGACCTTACATTCATCATCTGCATGTTGTTGTTCAAAACTTCAAAAGGGTGACTTTCACACACATGAACAAAGTAAACAATCGACTACAAGATGCCTTGGCTAATTTAGCATCCGCTTTGGAAGATATCTCAGTTATGTTTACGAAACCATTCATGATGTCTTCGAGTAGCATCCTGTGTCATGAGCGCGAGAGGATTATAGATATCGAGGAAGATGAGCAGCCGTGGTTTTATGATGTCTTGTGTGCACAGCAATTGACCATGCCACTTCTTCACAGACTCCTCCTAAGGCTTTTTTTTTTTAAAATTTTTATTAGAACAAGACCCACATGCCACTAAAAGTGGTGCGTGCCACTTCTAGTGGCCCTCGGGTCGGCATTTCAAAAACTCAGGCACATTAGTCAATAATCCAACTATGATTTCAGGATCCAATCAAGTCAAGCCTTAAAAGCATCTCTGCTTAAAGTGCAAATAAAGAGCATTTTGGCCTGAATAAGCAAATAACAAATAAAAGATGAATAGTGACAAGCGTATTTATTCATCAACCAGGATGAACGTCAAGGCTTTGAACTCAAATATTATTTAAACCTTTAAATTCATGCTATTAATTTACTGTTCTTTACTTCTATGTACCTTTTAATTTCTATTTTTTTAACTTCATGCACTTTACCTTATTGTTTCTTGATTATTGCTAATCTAACCCACTTAATAATGGAATTATGAACATGAATATTCATTACTTTCATCATTTTGAATGAATGTATGTCTATTAGATTATGTGGTTTTTAATTCAGTCCTATTATTTTTATTGTTCATTGATGTTGTTTATTGCTTTTATTTTTAAGCTTCATGTAAAGGACCTTAATGGGTCCTATTTATTATTTGATTAAAATAATTAATGGCATGAGAAATTTTAATGTGTTGAAAGGGTAGATTGTATTAATAGGATAATGGTTGTAACTCTATTCTCCTACTCCCCCTTCTTTGTTTGTTATGAGTTGTGTAATAATTATAATGTTTGATTGCCATATTTTTAAAATTGTATAAAATTTTTACATCTCAATTAGAGTTAATTTTATTAACAATTATTATGAATGAATGTACAATGAAGGAGGTTGGTTTAACTAGACGGTTCAGGTGCCTAACACCTTCCTGTAACTGTACATAACTCCCTTACCCATTTTTGGTTTAGAATTGAATTGGTCGATTCTAAAGAATCGGTTAATTCAAAAATTTTCTCTGAAGAGGGTGGTGACCCCAAAATAAAACTCTTACCAAAGTAAGAGGCATTTTTTGAGAATCAATGAATGGGTCTTGTAGACGCTCAATTTTTGCTCTAAAAATAGACTTACTGATGACAACCCATGTTGCTAAAATGAGGTTAAAATACCTTATGAATCAGATTATTGGACTGATGATCTAAGTTTAAGAAATGTGACCCACTACATCATTTTCATGTTTTTAAGATTCTCATCAAAGTGGGGCCCGAAAATGCTCTCTAGTTTCTCTCATAATGCGTCTTAGCACCTTATATCACTCTACGCACCTCATGGACCGATTTTGTGAAAACTGAACCAATTCATTAGTGGGACCCATACTAGTCTTTATGGGGCACATATGGGACCCACCAGCGGCCCTTATAGGGCCCATTAGTGGTGGTCGCTTTGTAAAACGAGTTTCGACCATCCGATTGATTTGATACTTAATCTAATAATCCAAATTTGAGAAATTGGATTCATCGGGTCACTTTCACATTTACAGGTCTCAAATCAAAGTGGGGCCCAAAAATGCGTCCCAAGCATCCCTAGTATCCAAGATTGCTTCGCACATCACGCAGACTAATTTTATAAAAATGAACCCAACCATTCGTGGGGCCCACTTGCCACTTAAGCCCTAAATAGGGCAACACCTTCTCATTTGTCTATAAATAGAGGCCTTATGAGAGGAGTGAGGGGGTTGCCAATTTTTAAAGAGAAAAGAAGTCATTGGTGGCTTAAGGAAACTCCACCATTTTTTAGTTCTTCAAATCCTCTCAGCCAGTCTCCTCCAAAAAAGAAAATAAAAATCCATTAAAGAAACTTCGGATCATTGTTCGAGAATTGAGTTCTTCAACATTTTCAAGCAAATCAAAAATTTTTCTTCAAAATAAGGTAAACTGAGAGTCTAAACTACCTCTAATATTTATTTTCTTTGTATTTTAATGTTAAATCATTTCTTTTTTTAGTTAAAAGATGTGAATTTGTACCTAAATTTTGAGAAAGAAGGGTATAGCTTCGATTAGAGCCAAAAATAGGCCACCAGGGCAAAAGACCAATTTTTCCGACAACCAAGGGTAAAATAGTAATTTTTAAATAATCAGACTCCCATCGTGATTATCAACATGGTCTAAGGAGGTTACAACTTTTATCAAAGCTGAAAATAGGCCATAAAGACAAAATTCTAGTTTTCCCAATAGTTAGGGGTGACACGATAATTTTAAGAAAATCAGACTCCTACCATGATTGTCAATAGGGTCTAAGGAGGTTACAACTTCGAATAGAGCTGAAAATAGACCACTAGGGAAAAAGTCCAGTTTTCTTAACAACTAAGATGAAGTGGGTTAAGCCTTTGGCATAAAATCTATTTTTTATACGAAGGAGTACACTAACATCTAATATTTATTTTGTTCTTCTTTATTTTATGCACATTATTCTATTTTTATTTTTTTTATCTTGTTTTTAATATTAATTTTTTAATTAAAATATGTGAATTTGTACCTAGATTCTGAGATTTAAGTGGGTTAAGCCTTTGGCATAAAACCCGTTTTTGATCCGGAAGAATACACTAACATCTAATATTGATTTTATACTTCTTTATTTTATATACTTTATTTTATTTTAAAATTTTTTATATTGTTGTAAATATTAATTTTTTTATTTAAAAGATGTAAATTTGTACCTAGATTTCAAGATTAAAGTGGGTTAACCTTTTGGCGTAAAACTCATTTTAGATCTGGAAGAGTACTTTAACATCTAATATTTATTTTATCGCTCTTATTGCTCATTATTTTATATTGATCTAACTCCCCTTCTATTTCTTTTGCTGCTTTTATTTTATAGTTCTTTATCTCATGCAATTTATTTTGTTGCCCTTCATTTATGTTGATCTTGACTTCAAAAAAATACAAAAACGATTTACCATATTAAGAGGTCCAACCTAAGACCTCTAATATGTTTTAGAATGTCTTTATCACTCTATTATCTTTCATTCACATGTTAAAATTCTTGTCCCTCTCCGATTTTAGATCCTGGTTTTTTCTATCCTTAATAATACTTACATTTTTGTTCATCATATTGTGTGATTGTTTGTGTTTTTATTTCTTATTAATTTATATTTGTCTAAATATTGTTATTATTATATGTTAATAATTTGTAATTTGAGATTTTGATTTAAGATTGTTGTAATTTGCTATGAATCCATAAGGATCCTTATTTCTGCCGACATATAATAATTTATATTTTTATCTTATTTCTATTAGGTTCCCTGGTTTGTAATAATTTAATGGGATTGAAAATATAATGAATAAATAGGTAGAATGTATTTTAGGATATAAGTCGTAAATTCTTTTCTCCTCCCTCTTTCTTTATGGTTGTTTATTTTATGCTTTATATATGTTATATTTGTAATAATTTGTATGGATGACACGTTTTTAAAAAATGCATAAAAATATTTTACATTTCAATTTTTAATTAATCATAATATTAATAAATTGTGAATACATGGACAACAGGGAGGCCAGTTTAGACCCGGTAAAATGGGTGCCTAGCACCTTTCCATTTTTGTACCCAACTCTCAAACTCATCTCTAGTTTCAGATTAATGAATTCCAAAGAATCAGTTAATTCGAGAATTTCTCCTAATAAGGGTGGCACTCCAAAATACACAAAATCCTCATCGAAGTAAGGAAACCATTTTTATGAGGATTAAATGGATTTAGTAAAATAATTTATTTATTAATTAAAATGAACCAAACCCTTTAGATTCGATTTTTCCAAATGACTTTTGGGAGAGCCATGAATGGTGTGAAAATCCATCGTCCTCACCCTAGCAACTCTGGTGGGAAAATTGAGAGAGTTAACTCTTTAATTTGTCCAAATATTCATATTTATTAATAGTATCATTAATTCCTAATTGACTTTAACTTTTATGTACTTATAAAATTCCATTCATGTATAATCTCTCTTTTTAATCTCCATTCTACCCCAAACCGTGAGGTGATATTAGGATATGTGGTCCTTTCACTCTACTCAAATATTGGGATCCGCCACTGATATACACCACGCATAAATCTAGTACCATCTGGTATATCAAAAGAATTAGCACAATTTATTATTACTTTTTACTTAGAACCAAAGCAAGTGGGAAGAAATAATGAATTCTCGCTTATGGAACCCAATATGTTATTTACCCGGCCAAGGCTCATGTAATTAACCCTAGTTCCTTCCTTCTAGGAAATACCATAATAATATTTGTTTGATGCATTCATCCAATAAATGTGAGAAATGCCAATCCAAAAACCCCACATCGGTTTAAGGACCCAACCTCAAATATCCTAGGAATAAAAAAAACTATTGACCATGAATCATGTGCGAGAGCTATAAGGGTGGAGGTCATGCATTTCCTTACTCCTATTACCCTTATGTGCATATAATTGCTATTGTTGTGATGTGTTACATTCATGCATCATCTAATTCATTTATCTTATATTCATTTAGATATACTCCATCATGGCTCTATCTAGACGATCAAAATATCAAAGAATAAGAGACTCAGAAGAAGTATCAAAAATAAAATGAGCTCGAAGAACTCCTTCCAATAGCGACAATAGTGTTGAGGTTCAAATGCCTAAGAGGAAAGCACCCCCAAAAGAAGTCTTGCTATGAGAAGTACATTAGCTTCTGATTGAAATAAAGCAAGTATAACTCGATACAACAATTATTTTCTACGGTGTAGAGACAGAATTTATGATTTTGTGCGAAATTGCTAGCCGCCTTGAAGACATAGGTCATTTGATCCATAAAGATGCAAGACCTTATTAGACTAATTAGAATTTGAGATTTTTAATATCATGTATAGTTCACTTTTAGAGGAATAAAAGAGTTCATTTTTAGCCAAATATTAAGAGTAAAAAAAAATTAAAATTAAATAAAAATAAATAAATAAATAAAGACAACCCTACTCAAGTAACATTATGCTTGAGGCAAAAGGAAGGAAAGAGAAAAAGGAATAATATCAATTTAATATTTGGTTATGAAAATGGAGAACGTTTTGCTTCTAAATAGTTCTCGAGAGCCTTTTCTTCAACTTTGAAATTTTTTTCCAGTCTAAATAAAGCTGTGATAGAGTATAACACTAGCAACATTTCATAATGTCATGATTCTATGATTATTTTCATCTGTCACCTCATGAGTCATACATCCATTCATACATCATGTTTCTAACACTTATTTTGTACAAACAAAATAGCACCTAAAAAAAGAAAGCACTGAAAGCTGTCAGCTGATTGAGGTCGGAGGACCGTTTGATCAGAGCTAAAGAACCTTTAACCCCTATCAATTTGCCTAGCTTAGTTCCCTCCAGTCTGATAAGCTCCCACCTTAAGATTGAATCATCTTTAACCCTAAGAAACTTATTAGTTATTGCTTCTACTGATAAAATGGTAGAAATCGATATTTCTTTGGCTGATATGGCAAAACTGATTGAGAAGATAGTGGCTGCCAGCCTCGAAAAATTCATGAAAACTGGTAAAGGGAAAGAAAAAATAGCAATTGAAGAAGGAGAAGCAAATGATGAATCTATAAAGAAAGAACATATCGATGACACATGGCAAAATGAGGAATTTTTCAAGAAGACATCCGCTAAGAAAAATGAGTCAGAGCCAATTATTTCAAAAAAGGTCGAGAAGTCGAATAAGCAACTTGGGAAGCTACACATATTTATGAAGTCTAAGGGTATGGAACAATATGTGGACCTAGATGATGACAAGGACGAAGAGTTAAAATTAGGATAGGCAATTCTAGTTACTTAGAAGATGCCAAAGGTGGTGAAGTATGACAAAAATGGCGACCCGAAGGTAGTTTGATGCAATACAAATCTGTCATGGAACTGATAAGTTTGCTAATAAGGGAAATTTCGAAGATGTTCCCAATGTCTTTAACAGGGTCTACTCAGACTTGGTATTATAATTTGAATAAGAAATTCAGAAGTGACTAGGGTGAGCTCACTATGATCCTCCTGAAAGAATGTACCTACAACCTTCAGATGGGTGTCAATTTAAGAGACATAGAGGCAACTATGCAAAAACATAAGGGTCCTTTATGAACAACATGGGTAGATGGAGAGCAAAGGTAACTCAAATGAGAAATAGACCTAACACTAAAGAGCAAATAAATATCTTCATCAAGGGAACTCTGTTGGCATTCGATGAGAAGCTATATTATATGTCATTGACTAAATTTTCTCAAGTCTACAAAGTAGGAATGGCCATCAAAGATAAAATTAGAGAAGATGAGAAGTACAAAGTCATATTGGCAACTTTAATAAGCCCGAATTCTAGGGACCTAGTCAATCAAGCAAGGCTCCAAATACTAACAAAAGCACTACAATCGCTGTCCTATATCTCATGCTACAAGTATTCCTCAAAGAAGGTTATCTAATTTTAGCATCCTACTTTCTAGGGTTTTTGAGAAGGCAAAAGCAACTGACTTGCTAGGACAATTGGTGCTGGAACCTCCTCTAATAAATACACCCAGAAACTTCGATCAAAATGCATTCTGCTAATTTCATCAAGGTAAGGGCCATACTACAAACTATTATCTACAGTTGAGGCACGAAATCCAAAATTTGATTGATGATGGTAAGATCACTGACCTGGAGAAATCAAGGCCTAGCACAAGGACCAATCCACTTTCGAACTTTAGGAATGTGCCACCAACCAAAAACCTATATATGGTCGAATCGGGGAAGATCCTAGAGGAGATATTGTTAGAACTAGAAGAAGAAGAAGAGATCGAAAAGAAGATGTTATTGGAACACATTCAGGTTATGGTAGTGGACACGGATAGTGATGACGAGTGGATGGTGCAAAGCAAGCTAGTTTGGATAGAGAGTGAAGATGAAGTGGTAGCGAAATACATTACTCTAAATGTATGGAGCAGCGAGGATGAAGAGGTAGCAGAAGTTGTAAGCCATGTGCCAAGAGGAAAAGAGGTAGAAGAGTTATCAACCAGATCCAATTAAGCCTCTAAAAGAAAAAGGAAAAGAGAAGGCAAGTTTGTTTAGTGTGCCAAGAGTGGAAACTGAAGATAACACTCTGATCAAATAGATAAAGAGAACACAGGCAAATGTGAGCACGTGGGATTTACTAATCTCGTCAAAGGTGCGTAGGGAGGCTCTATTGAAAGCAATGGTGGAAGTCTCTATTTCACCATTTATATCAATAGTTGATTTTGTGGGACAGGTCCAACGTGATCCTCTCATGATAACCTTTTCTAATGATGAGCTTCCCCCAGAAGAGAGAAACCACACAAAAGTTTTATTCATAAAGGTAGAGGTAAGGGGAAGAGCCACTGGTATTGTGATGATTGACATTGGATCAACTCTAAATGTGTGCCTCTTGACCGTGATTTTAGCACCAGGCACTAGGAAATTTTTCCACAGTTTCAACGACTTGAAAATTAGCTTGATCAAACGTTGTTTGGGCCTCAAATGGACTCCCACCAAAAACCTTAAAACCAAAGGGGAGGGGCATACTAGTTATTTGCCCCGACCGACGCCTCCTAGGGCTGCGACGCCATCCAAGCTGTCGCTAGAGATCCTCGCTAGAACTGAAAAAGAGGTTTTCGGCACCGTTACAAGGGTGGCCGGCATCGACCAGGCTAGCTCAGCCACCCCCCTTTGCCTATAAAAGGCACACTCCCCCCTCCCACAACTGACCTCTTGTTGCTTGATCGAACACTTCTCAAGCATCAACGACTCTCATTCTCTCTTATACAGTTCTAATACCAAAGATTCTGACTTTGCTCATCTTCCATAGTTGAGTTTAATGCCCGACTCGAGTCTCAAAATTCGATCCTTTCAACTTTCATTCACACTCAGACCTTCCTTAGGCCAAAGCTATTAGTTAGGTGATTAACTATTAATCAAATTTAGGGATTGATTAATAATTCATCATTTAATAATATTATATAAGACTAATATATAGGTCCTCATGCCCTACCTTAGCTTATATTCAAAGGAAGACTAGACCTCCTTGGTCGAAAACACACTGTGAAGCTGCATACAGGCTGTGTCATGAGGGTATAATCTTTAACTCAGACTTTGTCCAATTCAAGCTCGGTCCACATGGCACCTTATCAATTGTTAAGCACGGTCACTATGCATCTTTAAGCCCCATCTGTCCAGCAAAGTAAGCTCAGTCCAGCTGGCAAAATCATAAAACCAGTTTTCAAACTAAGTTTGGAATCAATAGGCAAACCAATAAGCCCACTTTAAGAGTGGCACCTTTAAAACCCTACCATCTTAATCGATGGTAGAACTCCATGCGCTCTGATCCTCATACAAATGAGGTACGAAGGCATACTTACGGATTTCAGCCTAGGTAGCGGGTCCCCTTCCGAACTGACCGGTCGAGACTTAGGAGATTGTGTTGCATGACCTAGAACTCCTCTATAACGAGGCTAGAGTCGGGCTCCCCTCCGAAACATACACCTTTATTATAATTGCTTACTTTTAATGTACTACATTTATTATATTGACATGCATTATGAGTATGCCCATGCATGGATAAATTGACATTCATGCAAAATAGTGCTTTTGATTTTTAATTTGAACCTAAACTTTTAATCCATGCGATGAAGCTGAAACCTAGTCCCAAACCCAATGATTCGAGGCCAGTGCATTTTATCTATTTTGGCACACAAAAAGAGTCAATCACGAGGTTTTTACCTTATATTTTCCTCGAAAACAAGAACAAAGTAAGGTGGCAACTCTCACACACCACACACAGTCAAAGCGCTCCAATGAGCCAACCAGACATCACTTAAGCGCTAAATAGAGCCTTAAAATGGTAAAATTGATAATCAGATCAACTAAATCATACCAACTAGCTGCATACAAGGCATAAGTAAAATGAACAAGGAAAGAACATAGCAGGATTCCGACTAGTCTCAGACATTTTCTAGTTTCTTTCGAGACGAACCGACCAATGGGACCATCCGGTTAGACTTCGTCCTTCGAATCTTTCCCATAGAGCCCAGGAGGAGGCTCACAGGCTGACAACTCTACTAAGGACCTTTAAAACATTTTTAAATTAAAAAATGTAGTAAGATGACTACTAAGTAGGTTTCGAATTTTCAGTTTGGGTCAAGTTGAAAATTACCTTGCATATATATAGATGCATCATTTGGGATCATTTCTCGTCATTAAAACTAAGCAAATCGAGTTGCCATTATCACTTTGGGGCAATCTTCCCTAGAGCTATCCCAAGTTAAGAAGGCTACTCACTCATCCTGCGTACGTCCATTCGTTAAGGTAGGGTAATGGGTTTGGCATACCAATCATTCCATTTGACACGACATGGTCAAATGACAAGGTATATACTAACTCTAAGCGGATGGGACCCCCAAACCAATCCACCAAAAGCATGTAATGCCCCTAGATCTGATCCCTATGACAATTTGCACCCTTCATCATGAAACCATTTTGGCATAACATTCATGTACTCATGTATTACATGTTATGCACAAAGAGACTAAACAAATAGACCAATCTAATGGTATCCTAAACCCAATCCAGAGGTAACCTACAGACTAATCCAGTGGAATCCTAAACCCAATCCAATGGTAATAAATAGACCAATCCAGTGGTGTCCTAAACCAAATCCAGTGGTATCCTAGACCTAATCCAATGGCAACAAATAGACCAATACAGTGGTATCCTAAACCCAACACAATGGTAACCTAAAGACTAGACAGTGGTATCCCATACACCAATCCTATGGTAACCAAACACTAATTCGTACTAGAAGAAATACATCTGACCTATTACCAAAGCCTCAAACCAGACCTGAGCACCTTACCTTACCAGAAAGCCTCAAAACAAACCTGAGCACCTTAGATATCCAAAGCCTCAAAACTAACTTAAGCACCTTACCTTACAGAAGCCTTACATAAGACCTAGCACTTCCATTTACCAAACCAGGGGCAATGCCCAAGTCATGCCCTCAAATCTTGGCTCGTGCATTACTTCTAGTTTTACCCAAAAATACCAAAAAGCCTCAAAGCAGCCCTGACCACCATAGATACCTAAAGCATCAAAAATGACATGAGCACCCTACCTTACCAGAAAGCCTTATATCAGACCTAAGCACTTCCATTTACCAAATCGAGGGCAATGCCTGAGTCATACCCTCAAATCTTAGCTCATGCATTACTTCCAGTTTTACCTAAAAATACCAAAAAGCCTCAAAACAGACCTGAGCACCACAAATGCCCAATACCTCAAAACCGACCTTAGCACCTACCTTACCAAAAAATCTTAGATCAGACCTAAGCACCTGCACTTCCTCAAACTGGGTGCAATGCCCGAATCTTGCTGTCAAATCTTGGCTCTTGCATTACTTTCAGCTTTACCTAAAAATACCAAAAGCCTTAAAATAGACTTAAGCAACTCCATTTCCCAAATTGGGGACAATGCCTGAGTCATGCCTTTAAGATTTTCCTTTTCTTAAAACTTAAAAAAAGAAAATGTTGGCTCATGCATTGCTTCCAACTCTACCAAAGCCTCAAACCTGACCTGAACACCCCAAATACCAAAAAGCCTCAAACTTGACCTTAGCACACCAAATCACCAAAAGACTCAAACCCTCACTTGAGTACTGAACTTTAACAATGGATGTATAATGATACCCTTCTTTGTTTTCTTCTACTACAGAATGACAACAACAATGGCTCTACCTAATGACTTTAGGGTTTGAGGCCTGTTTTCGGACTATGCTAACAAAGTAGAATGCTTCCCTTTAGAGTACCATTGCTGCCTAGAGAGAGACTATTCTGGGGGAAGTTCCGACACTAATTACTGCCAGTTAGAATGGTAATGCTTCTCCCAACCAGACTGGAGGATCTAATGAACAGCCTGCTATTCCATCGAACGGCGACCAAACTGGCCGTGGGTCGGTTCTTGAGATAGGGTCCACTTCTAATGCTACTGCCACCCCAACCCAGACAGGGGATGACTCTACTTCTCTAGAGGTTACGATGGAGAAGATGGATTGTAACATCCCTTCCCGGTCCACCCATAAACCTGAATAAACCGAGCCGAGACGCTACAAACTGGTTGACTTTATGTCTTGTCATGCTGAAATCATAATGTATATTGAATATAATATCATGCTGATGTTGCTACATTAAT
>CANUEP010070956.1:0-20618 GCA_947857235.1 Jatropha podagrica | reverse complement strand
AATATGAAGGAGATAAACGATAATAGCTCAAAAAATTATAAATGGGGTGTGAATTCCGTGTGGAAGGAATACCTTTACGGAGGGCAATGGGAAGTGGAGCTTCCTCTACTAATGGCATGACTGGTGTAGGAGGTGATATCGGTATAGGAGGTGAGTCACCGAGTAATGTACCTACATCATGGAAAGAATTAGTAGGAGGGTCAATCTACGAAGGTCAATGTGAATAGACTTGGAGAGGGTGAGTAGTGGTTGGACCAGGAAGAGGAAAAGTAGGGACAGGAAGAGTCGCAGAAGTAGGATCCTCATTGACCGTTTGTTGTGAAAAATATGGAGAAGTCTAAAAAAATATCACATCAGCAGCGACAAAGTATTTATGAGTGATCGGATCATAACATTTGTATCCTTTTTGAAGACGAGAATACCCTAAGAAGATACACTTGACCGATTTTGATTGAAGTTTGTCTTTTCTTAGAGCATGATCATAACAAAATAGGTACAACCAAAACCTCGGAGAGGTAGACTATGAGAATTCTAATTTAGAAAAACAATAGAGTGAGGACTCTGATTATTTAGAATAGAAGAAGGCATGCTATTAATGAGGAAACAGGCAGTAAGAGTGGCATCCCCCCAAAAAAGTAATGGCACATTATTACTAATAAGTAAGGTACGGGCTATTTTAATGAGGTGCCTATTCTTTCTTTCAGCAACTCCATTTTGCTGAGGAGTATGAGCACAAGAAGATTGATGCATTATTCCCTGAGAAGACATAAATTGATTAAAAGGGTGAGAAAAATACTCTCTGGCATTATTGGTACGTAATATTTTAATGGAAAGTCCAAATTGATTACGAATTTCAGCACATAAAGTTTGGAAAATAGAAAATAATTCTGAATGATTGAACAACATCAAACATTGCCACAACCCTATTATTGACACGCTTGGGAAAAGAGACACGAGTTTGTTTCCCAAGTTGACACGACTCACACTCAAGAGAAGATAATATAAAAAGACTGGGAACTAATTGTTTAAGCTTGATGAGACTGGGATGTCCAAAATGATGATGAAGGAGGTCAGGGGAAGGAGTGGAAGTAAGCACAACTATGGTTTTAGGTAAGGAAAGATAGTACAATCCTTGTAACTCATATCCTACTCTAATCATCTTCCTCGTACGTCGGTCCTGCACAAAAATATAGTCAACTATAAAGGATACAATACAATTAAGCTATTTGGTCAACTTGCTAATGGAGATCAAATTATATGGACATTCAGGAGTAAATAGTACTGAGGTTAGAGTAATTGAGGGAAGAGTTTTTGCTTTTCCAATTCCTTTAATTACAGTTTGGGAACCATTGGCTAAAGTGACAATAGATGTGTTTGAAGGAACAGAGAGGGTAGAGAAAAGAGTTTCATTACCAGAGATGTGATCAGAAGCACCAGAATCAAGCACCCAAGGATCAGGAATAGTGGATTTGGATAGACAAGTGGCTGAATTACCAGACTGAGAGATGGTAGATGACTATTGTTTAGCTTGTTGTTTAGCTGTCTGAAATTATAAATACTCACTATAATCTGTCTTAGATAAGGTAATAGCACAAATTCTTAATCATGTAATGGCAGAAGTCCAGCACCAGTATTCTGAGCCAAGTGAGCAATAGATTTGCCAACATTGAAAGAATGATTCTGCAATGGTTTACCATGTAATTTCCAACAACTTTCCCATGTATGACCAGGCTTGTCACAATGAGTACAGTGTTTGGATTTGTTACCTTTCCACTTTTGACTATTATTCTGAACCACAAATATAGATGCTTCCATATTTTGTGATGAAGCTGGGGTTACAGAGATGCGAAAGAGATGAGCAGAGACATCCTCCAAAGTGGGAATTACAAAACCTGTCAATATTTGATCTCGGACTGAACTAAGATCAGGTCGAAGACCTATGAGTGCCAAAACGATGAAGAATTTATTTCTTTGTTATTCTTGTCTAGCAGTACTTTCTAAGAAAGGCATAAGGGAATTAAATTCATCAAGTAAGGTCTCAACTTGTCCAAGATAACTAGCCATATCCTACTGATTTTGCTGCAAGTTAACAATATCAGACACCACTTTATATATTCGTTGTATATCATTGGTATATAGTGTCTAGCTTTGGTCCATAGCTTACAACAGGTTTTGCAGGATTGAAATAAGGGAAGCAACTTAGGCTCAAGAGAATGCCATAACAAACTACAGAATTGTGCATCAAGTTTAGACCATGTCGTCCTATCTTTTTTTGAAATATCAGCAACTGTTTTACTTAAATGACCATCATGCCCTTGTCCCATAAACCATAATTCAACAGAAGAAGACCAAGAAATATAATTGCTACTGCCTAGAAGCTTCACAGTAGTGATAATAGGTGGATTAGAGAAGAGTGGTTTAATTAGAGTACTGTTAGTCGTGTTTTTTTTTTTTTTTTTTTTTTTTTTTTTATTGGTGTGAAGGTTTTGTTGTTTATTAGTTCAGTGTTTTTATATTACTTTTCTTTTTGGGGTTTTTTTTTTTTTTTTTTTTTTTTTTTTTGAATTCGAGAGAAGGTTTTGTACTTGAATAGAGATAAAAATAGGGTTGTAAATACCTTAAGAGAGAGAGAGAGACAGTGCAGGGGGTAACCAGAAAAGTGATGGTCGGAATTAGGCGAACCGGTCAGAGGTGGCCTTTGAAGGAGAGGTCGTCGAAAAATGGCTCACACGCCGGCGCGTGTGACAGAGACAAAATCCTTGTGGCGGCGCGTGGCGATCAACAGCAAGGTTTACAGTGACGAAATTTTGAATCATGGGTCGCCGAAAGCTGGGGAACTGATCTCCGGTGGCTGTGAGATCCAACTCCTTCGGAATATTGGCGATTTCAACGCGACAATAAGGTTGCCGTAATAAGTCAGAACTGAAGTCAAGTTTTTTTGTGTGGAAACAGGAGAATTTGCATAAATAAGGAGAGGAAAAATAATCAAACCATTATAGGCTCTGATACCGTGTGAAAGAAAGAAGAAGAAGTTTTGAAACAAGCAATTGGCTTAATTAATTTTCATATACGGTTTAGGGTATATATAATACACAGAAAATAGTTCAGAAAAGGAAAATAATCTCCTAATATCTCCTAATAATCTCCTAGTATCCTTCTAATATATGCACAATCTACCCCAATAATTACAAGATTCTAACAGTGTGTATAAGACGATCATTGGGAGCAGAATAATATTTCTTATTTTATGTGTTGATAACATATTATTAATGGAAAATTACATTCTACTAATATAAAAGTTTAGTCATCCAAGAATGTCTCCATTAGAGAAGTGATTTATATACTTGGTATTAAAATATATGGATAGATTTGATAGGCTGCTAGGACTATCTAAATCCATATATGTTGATAAAGTGCTAAAACAATTTAGCATGGAGGAATCCAAGAGAGGATATATGTTGTATATCAATTTGATCTAGATAAAAATCACTAGGCTGCTATTTAAACTATCCTTAAGTATCTAAAAATAAGTAATGATACTTTTCAGTTATGGAGAAACTAATAAAATAAGAGTTCACGGATAGGATAAAACACATGAATAATGAGCTTTAATGCAAGTGGAAAAATGTTAGTTATATGCCCTATAGCCAATTTGATTGGTTATATTTAAGATATAATATTTCTTGTAATAAATATTTTATTATTACTATAAGGCATTTATTTATCTTTTATATTCTGTTGATTGAATATTGGTCAAAGATGAAGTCCACAAGATAATACTGCTTTGCAAAATAAATTATAATGTAGTTATAATTATAAGTTTTATATGTGCATTAAAGCAATGTCTTTAAATATTTCTGATCGATATTCTTCTCATTATTAGACAATTATTAGAGCTGTTGAGACTGGTGCATATTATGTTATTTCCTTAGGGAAGCAGCTGTTCTCATAAACTAAGATATATGTGATATCTAAAACTAATATGTAGGTATTTTTTATTTAAACAAGTCCACAAGAAAATACTGCTTTGCAAAATAAATTATAATGTAGTTATAATTATAAGTTTTATATGTGCATTAAAGTAATGTCTCTAAATATTTCTAGTCGATGTTCTTCTCATTATTAGATAATTATTAGAGTTGTTGAAACTGGTGCATATTATGTTCTTTCCTTAGGAAAGCAGTTGTCCTCATAAGCTAAGATATATGTAATATCCAAAACTAATATGTAGGTATTTATTATTTAAACAAGTCCACTGAATTGACCTGCATGAAAATTTCATATGAAGAGTTACCTATATCTATGGAATACTCAAGTGATGGTTGTGTAAGTAATCCTTTGACTTGAGATTACTAAGCTATTTCATATTGGGATGATTATGTTTTAATTCTTCATTCACATTATTCATTATATGAATAATAAGCAATGATTAATTGGACATAGTAGAAATTGTATGGAGATACTTGTGTAATTAAGAGATGATTCATCACCCTAGGTAAATTAGGGAAAATGTTCTAATTATTCTCTACTACTATTGATTAAGAAATTCTTGCACAAGATATAATGAAATTAGCAAATTAGATTTTGAATTTCATTCAACTAATCAATGGCTAAGATTAAGAGAACTAATATGATTTAATAAAGCAGATACACTTCATGTCTAATTACTAAATCAAAATATTAATGATGAAGGGATATTAATTATACTGATAAATCATGCACTGAAAGATTAAGTCAAATCACTTTGACTTTCTAAATATTTGAGTAGTCTTGATATGTTGCTAGATAATATACTTGATCTTCAAATATTAATTAATTAATTTATATTTATTGTCAACATATTTGAAACCTAAAAGATCACATATATAAGAATGGATATGAGAAAATGAAAACAAAAAATCAAATCAAATATAATTTGATTACAAATAAATTTTGTGAAGTTAAAAGATAAAATTATAATTATTATTTAATTATAATTTTACCTAGACTATTAAGTATTGACTTAATTGATTTATATATAAAATTTATTAAGGTAAATTTTTTATTAAGTAAACCAAGTACTTTAATTATGATTTATTTATTTAAATATTTAAATAAATAAATATAATTAATTAAATTGAAAATCCTATTAGTATATATATTACGATTTCTTTATTTAAATTGTTTAAATATTTTAATTATAATTTATTTATTTAGAAGGTTTAAATAAATAATTATAATTTATTTATTTATGACTTAGAGTTTTTCTATATAAGGTTTAAGAAATAGTATAGACTGCAAGAGTTGTTACTCATAGTCATAAAATAAAATAGAGAGCCTATAATAGTTAACATCATCATATACTCTAATTTCTCAATCCTTTTAAATAGTTTTAGAATTTTTTTATTGTCCATTCATGTGGATACTACTAAAGGTTGGATGTAGAGTTTTTTAATTGCCTATTCGTGTGGATACTACTAAATGTTGGATGTTTGTACGGCTTGTGACAATCTAGCTATGTATATCAAAATTTTGAAGAATCTGCAAAAGAGATATTATTCTAAATAAATTTTTATTATTTTATTTATTTAAATGGATCCTTATTGGTATAATTATATGTTATAATCATATTATTCTGTTGCGTATATCTATCTATCTATATATATATAATCTTGAAGCAAAAAAAAATTTAAAAAAGCTAAGGTGAAACTCTCATATTTGAGTATTGCTTTTTATCTTTTTTTATAAATTTTCTAAATTTTTAATAATTTTTTACATTTTTATTTTTATATCTATATATATATATATATCTAAAATTTAAAATTTTGAATAATTAAAACTTTAAAATTTTTAAATTATTAATTTTAAAACTTTAAAAGTTTGAAGTTTTGAATTTAGAACTTTAAAAATTTTTGAATTTTTAAATTTAGAATCTTAAAAATTTTTAAATTTTTTTCTTATCAATATACCTATATGTATACCTCTTTCAATGTTTATTTATTACAATTGCTTTCTTCTTATCTTTTATTATTTCTTTCAATTATTTTATTTCAATTTTATAGGTTTTATTTTGTTTCATATATATGTTAATGTTATTTTTTAAGTTTTGATTAACAAAAAGATGACAAGCACAACTTCAATCTATATAAATATCGCATCTTTTTCTCTAACTCCAGTTTAATTCTTTAATTTTTTTTATAATTTTTTAATTTTATAAAATGATTTATATACAGAAAGAAATATATGCAGGAAGAAGCGGATATAGAGCAAAGATAAGACTGATATCAATTATATCTCATTATTTTAATAATTTCTTTTTTATCTTAGTACAATTAGTTTTATGATGTTCATATATATGTTATGAATTTTTTCAATTTATTTATGTAGTTTTTATGCTTATAAATAAAATGTCAGTTTTATTTATTTTATTATTATTATTATTATTATTATTATTATTATTATTATTATTATTATTTTGCTCTTTCTTTCTTTCTTTTATTTGTTTTGCTTCTTGAATGTTAAAGAGAAATCTAAATATTAAATTTAATAAATAGATTTAAAATAACATCTACTAAATTAAAAAGATAAATAATTAATATTCTTATCATTTAAATTTAAATTTTATTATTTGAATATTAAAAAATTATATATAATGATCATATTTTCAAATTAATATTCATTTATGATAATTATTTATATCTATATTCAATTTTGAACCTTTTTTATTAAATCATTTAAGATATTTTTTTAAATTTAAAAATTTGTGCTCATTTAAAATAATTATCTATATTCATATTTGATTTGAATATTTAATTTTTTTTCCATCTATTTACAATAATTTTATATTTTTATATCTTTATAATTATGTTTATACTTATTTGCAAAAATTTTATATATATTTATATATAATGTGATTACTTTATTTTTTATATAAATATTTATCTCATATGTATAAAAAAAATTTAATATAATATATGATAATAAAATAATAAAACAACCCTAGCCAATACATGCTTTTGCCTAGTTTAATATTCAAATCCAACAGGATTAATACTAATTCTAAGCATAAAGGTCATACACTACATACATTAGCAATTTCATAAATATCCCAGTGCAGTTAAATGAACTGTTGCAGTAAAGTAGCAATCGTAAAGATAATCCACGTAAGCAAAGATTTTTTTATAAAAAGAAAGAAAAAAAAATGCAATTTTCTTCAAAACAACAAACCAATCCGATTCACGCAAAAGGGTGAAAAATGAGAAATACCTTACTCAAAATATACACTTGAAAACTACTGGAGCATATCGTGCTCCTGAAACAAAAGGAAAAAATATTAACTAAGATAGATAATAAGGTAAACAAAACACTAACAGAAAAACGTTAGTAGTAAAAAATCCACGCAAATAAACAAAACAGAGAGATTATATATAATAAAAACTTTAAATCAAAATTTAAAAATTAGAGTTAGTATTTGAATTAGATTAAAAGTAGATTTCAAAAGTTATGGATTATCGTTATTATATATTAAATATTATAGTGAAAGAAAATTATTAATTTAGGCAATCAAAATATAAGAAAATAAAAACAAAATTTTAAGATTTTCTAAGGAAAAAAAATACTAAATGAAAAGAACGTATTGACTTATATATGGATTATTTGACCAAAATACAAAATGAATTTATTAATTTTGTTAAATTTCAGGAACTAAATAAATATTTTTTTATATTTTAAATTAGGAGTAGAAATATATAACTATAGTTTGGATACTTGAAAAAGAAAAACGAGCTTATTTTTATGAGATGAGATAAAATTAGGTAATGCTCAAATGCTATTGCCTAAGTGAGTAATAAATTGGAAAATATTTTGAATTTAATAATTTATTAAATCAAACTAAAGCTTGAGTTTATGAAAATTTTGTTTTTTTGGGGGGAATTTGAAATTTTATTTTAACATGAGTAAATTAATTAATTTATATTTTTAATGACAATTCAATTGAACTGAGTTTTTAAATAAATTAAATTTGAATTTAAAATTTTTCGATTTGAGTGTACACCGAGTTGATATTGTAGTTGACTCTATCTGACTGGCTTGAGTTAGACTACACGCCCACGCGAATCTCTTATTTATTATTCAGGAAACAATATCATAAATAAATAAAGGTAAAACACATTTATTTGATGTTAGACCACCATCCGAACGACGTCGTATGTACTCTATATGGCTACCACGAAGTACGTGACACACATGCTAATCTCACCGCCCAAAACGTGGCTTACTTTTGCACTTATGCAACACGTGTCAAAACATTAGTGGAGTAAACGTCTTTACTTGCCATATATTGTTGACCGTGACCGTGACACTAGCTAGGTAAGGCCACCACACATACCAAACGTGAAAGAAAGGAAAGGGCCTCGCATTTCAAGTAAAAGGAAGTCTATCTTTATCATCGCTAACCTTCTCTCTCTCTCTTAGCCCTAGATTTTCTCTCTCTTTCTCGTCCCTTCTGTTTATTATTTTCTCGAGAAAATGGTAAGGAGCATCTATAACTCTTCTAATCGCCCACTGTTTCTACCTATGATTTCAATTCTAAAGCTCTTTCGTCATTTCTATGTTTCAGCTACTTTTGATTGTTCATCTTTAGCATATAATCGATTTCCTTTATTTTTTCCTTGTCTGTGTTTGGTTTTGATCGCTAAATAGAAAATTGTTTGATTTGGGGAAATTTTTAGCTAAAGCTGTAAGTTTTGATTAGGGTTTTTGTTGTACACGATTTGTATTACTTGTTTGATTCTGATGATATATCGCTACTTGTATCGGCTGTGATTATCGTGTATATTTCTCTGTTGGTTGTAGTGTAGAGGTAGTATAGCGTGTTTGATGTTGGATTTTGGTGTGTGTCTTTGAGATTGGTGCTTTTTCTTTATTATTTGGTTATTTAGGTAATGGCTAAATTTAGGTTTTATCAAAATGCTTTCTATTCAGAACCAAGTCTGATTGCTCTGTTTACTTTTCTAATTTAAATAATTTTTTTTATGACACTTGTTGAGCTTTGCTAATAGAGGGGGGATTTGTCTTTTTTTTTTTTTTTCCCCTTGCACTGGATTGGTGAATTTTGAAAGGTTGAGCGATTAGGAATTCCTCTCTAGAACAAGAAACACTATGGGATAAAATTATTATCCTATTTGGGAAATCAATAACCTCGAGTCAATTATCTTATTAATCGGGGACTTTGAAATTGAACTATATGCTAGATTTTTTAGAAGTAACTTGGAAGTGGACAAGAAATGTATTTTTAGTTTTGGACTAATCTTTTCCACTATGCTTTTCTAATATTTGTGGACTGTTTATTGGATGTACATACCTGGTGGAATTTGGTGGCACATATAAAGTTGTGACACGAAGTAAAGGTGGGAAGTGTAATATGACTATTTTATGAAGGGGGAAGAAAGTTTAAGTGTCCGGTCAGTTTTACAAGTTGGATCACCCAAATGAAAGAAATATGTGCACTCTTAGCATTTTTATCGGTATGAAAAAACTAACCGGACCATAGATTTTGTCGGTTGGGCTAAGTAGGATTTAACAGGGAGACAAATCCAAGTGTCTTCAAAGCAAAAACAAAGCCAACGCCAATGTCCCTTTAGTAGAAATTATAGTTCCAACTTCACTTTATTTTAAAAGCTTATTATAGAAGTATTCATGTAAGCATTTGCAATTAGTTTAGGTTTGATTCTTTTCTAAATTTAGTTGATAGTTGGATGCAGAGAAATTTCTGAATTTCCTTCTCTGAGTAATGTCCCTTTCGAACTCATCCATTTTCTGGAAATCACGAGCTGTGACGGAGCACCTTGTGAAATATTTTTCTTCATTTATTGCTGCAGTTCTTTTGCAATTTCTTTACTAATAGACATTTATAAGATGTAAGGATATGTGGACTTACAGCCATCAATTTGACCTCAATGTTTGGGTGGTTATGAAGATTATCTGATGATAATGAAGTATTTCTTTCTTTACATTTGCAGGCAAACGCAGCATCTGGGATGGCTGTGCATGATGACTGCAAGCTGAAGTTCTTAGAATTGAAGGCCAAAAGGACCCACCGCTTCATTGTCTTCAAGATTGAGGAGAAGCAGAAGCAGGTGGTTGTTGAGAAGCTTGGCGAACCAGCTAACAGTTATGAGGATTTCACAGCAAGCCTTCCTGCTGATGAGTGCCGATATGCTGTCTACGATTTTGATTTTGTAACAGAGGAGAATGTCCAGAAGAGTAGGATTGTTTTTATTGCATGGTAATTAGTTAGTTTTTTTTATCCCAAATCAGTATACTTCATTTGTTTTTTGAATCATTGATTTATTGTTTCATTTATTTATTTATTTTTTATTTGTGCATGAAGGTCTCCTGATACCTCTAAGGTGAGAAGCAAGATGATATATGCTAGCTCAAAGGACAGGTTCAAAAGAGAGTTAGACGGTATTCAGGTAGAGTTGCAAGCAACTGATCCTACAGAAATGGGTCTTGATGTTATTAGAAGCCGATCAAATTGAATGTAGGATGCCTACAATGTGATGGAGAGTCCATATTATCTGGTCCATTAAATGTAATGTTTATAACCTACAATGTGATGGAGTATCTGGTCCATTAAATGTAATGTTTATAAAAATTTGAACCTAGAATTTGCTTCTCTAAGTCGTGTCTTTATATATTTGTGGATTCGTGGAGTGTGATATTTACTTACAATTTATATGATGGTTTGTGGGGGGTATAGTTCTCAGCTTGAATTGGTTGCATGCTTCTGTGATTTTCTGTGGAATTAGATTGTGCTCTCAGTCAGGTTTAGGAAATTGACAAATTTACGCATGACCAATTAGGAAATTAATTTACTTTTCTCATGTCTTATTGACACGTTGAATACCCAATGTAGCAATATATCTATGTAAGGTAGAAGACAGCTAGAAAATAGGAATGATGTGGCTGATCAGTTGATGTCAACCAATGCTAACTGGACAGCAGTGATGACGTGTGATGTTAGGATGTGAGAAAATGGGACACGTGTATCACAGTTGTCAACAAACGTGGTGACACGTGGATGAAATATTGACAAATTATTGACGTACTTTTTTCAAATATAAGACGACAATTGGCAAGCTGCTGTTGTCGTGTCAGAGAGTGGATGGACAGTAGTCTTTCCGGGAGACACATGGACAACCTGGAGATACGTGGACAACAATCGGCACATTTGGGCTGACGTGTCTATTGGTGTTGACGTGGTAGACATATGGCGTACTTGGGTGACATGGCGTCACGTAGATGTGTTGCAAAATCTGCGTAAGGATAAGAGATTGATGTGGCAGTGCATCTGATGACCTGGATAACAGTTGCTAATTTTTTATGACCTGTTAGCATGATGAGTTGGATAACAGTTGGTAATTTTTTATGACCTCCTAGTATAAATGAAAGTAGAAATATGGGAACACTCAGATTGATAAAAAAAAGTATTATTTTAAAGATTTTAATTTTATTGATTAAAAATATGAAATACTTTAATTTAATTGAAAATAATAATTTTTTAATGATGAGAAATTCTATTGGATACTAATACACATAGGCGGCGCTGTATTAGATTGACCCCACTGAAAAAAAAAAAAAAAAAAATTTCCTTAGTATAATAATGCTTTTGACTCCATCCCAGTTTCCCTATTTTTACTTCTCATCCCTATTACTCTGCGGCCCGCCCTTCTTTCTTTCTCTCTCGCTGCAAAAGCTTCTCCATTTCCATTTTCTACGTGTTAAACTCTCATAATTATAAAAGAGATTATGATTGTAATTGTAATTAACCTTTAATTTAAGGTATATTTAGAGTATATATATAGTAAAGTTTGAATAGTCTATATCAGATAAAAATTTCGAATCTTGATTTACTTTTTATTTAGAGTTATTTTAAAGCTCTCTTTATTTAATTAAAATAATTTATTATTATATGTTAACATTAGTTAAGTTCAAATACTCTCTAATTTCCAACAATTTTTTTTTTGTTTGAAATTTAATATATATATTTTGTATGATTTTACTTAATTCTTTTGTCCTTTATTCAATTAAGGTTTAACATATACTTCATTATATATGTGTGTTTTTATTTATTTTTGGCTTTATAATTATATATATAGGTTCAAATTTAAATATTTTATGGTTATGAAATCTAATTGAATCTCTTGTTAAATCTCAATGTTTTTCCATTTATTAATAAATTATTTAAATAAATAATTCTTGTTGTTGTATTTATATTTTTTTTATTGAAAACTAATAACGAGAATGGAAGCAAAAAAGAAAAACTAATAAATATTTTTTTATAATTTTATTTGTATATAGAACTCCAAATCAACTTGAAACTTATATTATGGATGTGCGAATTAGTGATTGATGATTTTGTAGATGTTAAAGAAACTGGTGATCTTGCTAAGAAGTTGATTGAGATAAAAAAAAAAAAAAAAAAAAAAAAAATCTTGTTTATCTTTTAGTCTATTTGCTTATCAAATTAGCATTGACTTTGTTACTTGCAACTTCAAGTACAGTAAAGGCGTTTTTCTCAATGAAAATTGTAAAAAATCAATTACATAACAAAATGGATGATTAATTAATAAATGATTATTTAGTTACTTATATTGAAAAAATATATTTGATAGTATATGTAACATTTTAATCTTAGGAAAATTTCATAAATAATATTAAAAATTAGTTTTTGACATATATATTGAAAATATATTTTGTAATTAGTTGTGAAATAAGAGTTTATAAAACAATAATTAGTGAAATTATAATGAAATATCAAGGTTATTATAATGTGTGTGTGTTTATATATATATAATTGTATATAATAAAAAAAATATAGAAAGGAAAGGAAAGAAAGAAGACTAGAATAGGGGAGGAAGGGTTAATAATAATAAATAAATAAATAAAGGAAAACCTCTCTTTCTCTCTCTCACTCACCCTCTTATTCCCCGACAGCTCCCTCTCCTAACTGTCAACGTCAAACCGCCACCTCTCTCCATTTCCGGCCACCGATCAGCAAAGCATGGTGGCGATCGGCTTCTCCTCACACCGCTGGCTTTCCATCTGGTCTCCCCTCACGCAGAAAAACCACCCAGAGACACGAATCGGAGCTGTTCTCCTCAGCGGCTCTGGTTTTCATTTTTCAGACGATTTACGCCATTTCCGGTGACCTAAGGCCACGAGACATGAGGACAAGCTTCGCCTCCTTTCCTTCTTTCGTTTTATGACCTCAGAACTGAGCTCTGTTTGCCTGAATCCCCAAAGAGCAGCGGCCACCCGAATGTTTCGAGTCGATTTCCGGCTAAAGGAGACACACCTAGCTCAGATTAATATATATTCAGGCACCTCGCGTAAATTCGAGCATTTTAGTATAAGCCTTGTGAAATTCTGGCAACAATCGATTTCCCGGCCACCGCCTTTGGTGGTTCTGACGGCAGTACCGGCGAGACACTTGGGAGGCAGAGCATTGCATTTCATGCACTGAATCCGAATCCGGACTGTAAATCGAGATTAGTATATTTGAAGATTTGATTGTTTAATTTCAGTGCAAATTCAAATTGGAAAATTAATTTAGTATTTGATTAAATTGGCTTGCTAAAAAAAGAAGAGATTAAATGGATAATAGCACAAATTGAATTGCCAATTTATTTATGAAATTGATGGATTTATGTAAATTGTTAATTAAGTGATAAGATTGATCAGTTGTGGAAGTTTAAAATGGAGAGAGAACACAATTGATAATGAGTAAATATGAGATAATATGAGTATTGTTAATGTGACGATGATAATTATTATGAAATTGCTTAAAAGATGAGCTTTGAGTATTGCATTGTTGTAAAGATTTGTAAAATTTAAATAATAAAAGTAATACTATCAAATTCCCTTCGATAAAAAGAGAAATTATTCAAAAATTAAGCGTATGTAGAAATAATAAGTAATATTATTTATTAAGGAAGTAAATTTAAAAGAATAAATTAATTTAGCAAATATAAAATTTAATTGTATTTTATTTATTAGAAATAAAATATAGTTTTTAGATAAATTAAGTATAGCAAAAAATATAGAAGAAAAAGAAGTGAATATATGTATATTTATATACATTTGATTTTAGTAAATGAAATAAATATTTATTTTAATTGGAATTTAAAAGATTAGTTAATAAATTGGTTTGAAATATAAAATATGATTTGCAAAAGAAAATTAAATTTGATTAAGGAGTTTTGATAAATGAATCTAATCAAAGCTACTAATTCCTTTTAATTATTAAACAAAATAAGTGAAATTAGATAAGTGAAATATAGAATTGATATAACGAAGAAATCCATAAGATTTGAATTAATGGAATTGATTAAGAATATAAGTTTATGAGCTGTAATGAAAAGAAATGTAATTATAAATTAAAAGAAAATAAAAATAATATGAATATAACATCATTATAGAGTTGAAACAAATAACTAAAATAAATTGTATAATTTGTTTATAAGTTAAGATAAACCAGATGAGTGGATTAGAGTCAATAAATAAAAAGGTAGACTAATGTAACCTTATAAGCCAGGTTAGTATAATACTAACTATTTATCTTATTGAAAAATGTAATGTGTTTGATCTTATTTTTATTTTATTAAGTGATTTATTTTCTTGAAAAAAATATTGAAATATGAGTTTATGATTTTGAAAGAAAATAAATATTATTTAATATGATATGATTTTTCAATGATTCTAATAATTTGATTGAAAATGCTATTTATGTGAAAACAAGAATGATAGCTACTTATTATTTATCATTTGAGGAGTGGCTGTAACTTAATATTTTAGTAGTGGTATGAAATGAAATATAGTCTAATATGATTTTGATATTGATATATGAATGAAATATTTATAGTCTCACATGAATTGATTGACATAATTATTACCTTCAAATATCACTTTATTTATTGAAATTGATATGATTATTATTTGCCAGTATTATTTGATTTGTTGAAGTGGATATTGCGATAGTTATTGCTCTCTCTATATTGAGGTTGTAGATTGCTCTCTCAGGTTGGGATTGCTCTCTCTTAAATGAGGTTGTAGATTGCTCCATCTTCTGTTAAGATAAAAATCATAGATTGATGATGTATATTTCAGATCTAGATGTGCACATTAGATACTGATGGCCTTTCAGATTGAGTCTATCTAAATTATTGAGACTAATAGAAATATTATTGAATGAATGTTTTATGGAAATGATACTGATGTATTCTATCAATTTATATGAGCAACTATTGGATTTTAATTACAGGATTTCCACTGTTATTACTATTATTAATGTCAAATGCTTTCTTATAAATTAATGATTGAGTTTTGAGATAATTGAGACTTCAAAGATTATTATATGAAGCGTATTTTTCACAAGAAATTTTATGTGCAATTAATATTTTAATGTTAAAAATATGGATTTATTGTTAAATATATAAATTAGCACTACTAAGCAATTTTACTTAGCAATAATATTTTTTGTACTATCGCAGAAAAATGAAAGGAGAAAAACAAGAGCCACTGCTATTATTTTTTTATGTAATATATTTTCAGTAGGAATTTTGTATGATGTATAGTAGTATTAACAGAATAGTCATATAATTGAGTAGATAGCTAGAGTTTTAATTATAGTACAAACTATAATTTTGTACATGTATTTATAGGTATTGTTACCATCATCTATTTAATTATGAAAATAAAAATGATCCAATATGTAACTGCATTTCATGGTACTTATGAATTACGGAACCATTCATGAATTTATAAATGCAATTGTTTTAAGAATTTTATTGACTTAATTGTTTTATTTAGTATTTATAGAAGTTATATTTTGTGTATGTAAATGAATTACTGGTAAAAGCATTTTCTTTTATAGTATGTGGATAAGTTAAAAGAACCTATATCAATTTTACTTTAATAATTATATTTTACTTGTTATTACAAATTGTAAATGGTTAAAATAAAAATTTTTTAAGTACCTTATAATGTATTTAGTAGGTATTTATAACCATTTAGTACTTGCTAAGTATATTACGGGCGAGATGTCATATCTTACAATGGAGTAAGATCTGACAGTATAGATAATGAAATGATTATTCAATAGTTTTAAAATATGAAAACTTGTCATGGACAATTGTAATTTTTTCATAATTATATATATTATATTAATATTGAATTGAATAAAATTGATCCCACTAGCCAAACTTTTTGGCTCCGCCACTGCTAATAAACTCAATATATTTTAGAGGATTGTTCTAGTATAAAGGAAGAAATTCCTCCACAGTACGCCCTTTGAATTATATATATATATAGAGAGAGAGATTAAGATAACTGTTTAGAATTAGAATATGTGAGATAACAGAGAAAATATCTCCATTAATTCAGATTTGGTAACTGTGAATAGTTTGATGTCATAAGAGATTCTAGGGATATGAAGATTTGCTATGGATGATAACATTTAATATTATCAGACGCAACAAAAACATTATTATATATGAAATAAAGTATATATGAAATGTGGTAATAATATAAAAGTTTACTTTGATAAATGAATATAATGAACATAATTATATTAAATATGATAAAAATATAGGTATTCAATTCGGTAAAATTAAGAAGTTATTGTCTTACTGAATAAAACTGAAACTTTCAATTACTAAATTTCATTATAAGTGTTAACCATCAAAATTGAATATTGAGAGTATTAGAAAATTCATCAATTTGATAGATTTAAAAAAATACCTTCATAGTGCCTATGTAGAAATTTGCAAAACATGGATGAAAAGGGAGAGAGAAAAGAAAGGTTTTAAGCCTGCAATCACTCTGATACTTAAGTCAGTAAGAGAATAATAAATAATTGTAATCGAATGAAATATTGTATTATCTATCGTATAAACCTTACATATATATTACGTACTTGAATAGGGATATTAATCCCCTTTATATAGAGGTAGAAAAACTTTAATTAGAGTTATAACTGAAATTCTTGTTGGATATGTATTCGTAAAGTAAAAAATAAATTCTCGTAATATTATTCTGATTCTATTCAAATAATAATATTTAATTTTAAAATACAAATTACTGTTAAGTTCATAATAAATATTTATATTCTATCGGATGTACCCCCACAAGTCTAGGACATTTATATCCCAGGAGTCTAAATATATCTTTGTAATGCTTTTTACCTTTATTAGATTTATAATTTGTTTAATTTATATTCATTATTTATCACTTGTTATTTTAGGCACTTAGTGTTGCTTATTTGGAGCGGTAGTAAAGAGAGCACGTAGCTCTAAGACACTTAGCCTTGACGCTCACTTAGAGTGATGATGTTGGGGAGGCACTTAGCAATCTTATAACAAATAATAAATAACAAACAAAAATTTAACAAATAATAAATAATATTTTTTTTATAAGTGAGACGTATATAAATTAAAATATTAATGAGAGAAAAATGATCTCTTTCTTTATTTTAAATGGTTGAATTATTTAATTTTTAAATACATACACTTGCCTATTAAATGATGTAGTTACATAATTCAAATAAATAAATAAATATTCTATCAATAATATTATTATATCATCTTAAGAGAAATTAGACAATAATAAAATTAAATTACTAATTAGAGAATAATTAATAACTTATATCACATGTAAATAAAACATGACTTATAAGTGAAAGATATGTAAATATATATTTAAAATATAAAAAGGAAGAAAATTTATCATACTATCATTTTAGTAATCAAGATAAGATTAGAAGATACTACTTATTGTCAACATGATTTTCCTAAGAAAACTTGGAGATAAGTTTCGTCAATTTTATCTCTCTTGGTTTAATGAATATGGCTATTGGTTAGAGTATAGCATAAAAAAAGATGTATATTGTGTGGGTTGCTATCTTTTTAAGTGTAAGATGTGAATAGTAATCAGGAGGAGACATATTTGTTATAGAGGAATTTATGAATTGGAACAAGAAAGATAAGTTTAATCTTAATATTAGGGGTCCAAATAGTGCTTACAACAATGCTAGGAGGAATTTTGAGAGTTTGATGAATCAAAATTGGCACATTGAAATTATTATTTTTGGGCAATATTTTGCACATTGAAATAGTGATACAACTGCTTTGTCATTAAAAAAAATGATTGAATTATTATTTTGCAAGTATGGTTTTAGTATATCAATCATTCGTGGACAAGGTTATGACAGTGCTAATAATGTGCAAGGTGAATTCAATGCTCTTAAAGGTTTGATATTGAAAGAAAAATTCATTTGCTTTCTATATTCATTATTTTACTCATCAATTGCAATTATCACACTTATTTCCATTGTCACGAATCATATTTAAATTGTTTCTCTTTTCAGTTTAGTTTGCTACTAATTTATTGATTGTTGTTAGTGGATCATGCAAGCGTTATGATATGCTTCATGAAAAACAAGTTGCTAAAGTTAAAGTAGTAATAGAACAGGGAAAATTCTTAATGGACATGACTTGAATCAAGAAATTGGTCTTAAGAGAAATGCTGACATTTGTCAGCATTATATTATCGCATCTTGATAAAATTAGTTCTTCGATTTTCATCAATTATAGTTGTGCTTGAGATCATTAGAGAAGATGGATTAAGTCCAAATCAAAGAGCTGAAACTAATGATTTGTTAGACATGTTATATACATTTGACTTTATATTCAACTTATATCTAATACAAAATGTATTGTGAATCATTAATGAAATGTCACATACATTATAAAGGAAGGACCAAGATATCATTAATGCCATGAAATTAGTTAGTATTTTAAAGCAACGACCATAAAATTTGAGACATAATAGATGAGAACCTTCATTGACTGAAGTATCTTTATGTTGTAAATTTATGATATTAACATTCCAAACAAGGATGATAAGGTTCTATCCAAAGGACAATCAAGACATAAAGTTCAAGAGATTATTAACATGCATCACTATTGTATTAATTTATTTTATATTGTTATGGACGTACAACTATGGGAGCTTAATGATCGTTTTACTAGGACAAATGTGAAGTAGCTTCTTTGTTCAACATGCTTAGCTCCTGATAACTTCTTCTCTGTATTTATTGAGGAAAAAGTAATTCAATTTGCTAAATGTTACCTATATGATTTATCAACCACTAATTTGATTATTCTTAATAATCAATTAGAAACATATATTATTTATACACAAAGTAGTGAGACTTTTCTACTTTGACAGAGATTAGCGGTCTTTCACATAATTTATTTGAAATTGGGACGCATATTATTTATCCATTAGTATATAGTTGAACACATCAATTGCGCCTTGTACTTGCACAAAAAAGTTTTTTGGCCACCTTAACTTTCAAAATGACCCTTTAGCACCTTAGACTCGTTTTTTTATAATTTATGCATGCTTGGTTAGAGACAGATTGTCTGAGTGCAAAATATGTGTGCTGACGTGAAAAATGACCATTACTTGGTCAGTGCATATATTACAAAAGAAAATAAGTCTGAGTGCCAAAATGTCATTTTGAAATTGAGGTGGCTAAAAAACTTTTTTGTATAAGTATAGGGGGTAGTGGATATATTTGGCCACTATTTCACAGATGATGTGACATATAAAATTTACCACGTAAGACGATTACATGAAAAAAATCATTGCTTGGCTAGTGCATAAATAAAAAAAAAGCCTAGGGGGCCAAAAGGTCACTTGAAAGTTGAGGTGACCAAAGGATTTTTTTGTGCAAGTATGGAGGCAATTTATGCATTTGGTCAATGATGTGACTGCCACATCATAGAATTTTATGTAATAGTCTAATTTTTCGGTGCCGTAAATAGTGATTACCGATCTGTGAATTGTACCATCGGTCTGGGACATGGTATTATTTCAATCCGAAAAAATTATTATATGTGTCCAATATTCTATTTAATATTTTTGGAGCATGTTTGTATGATTTAGATGGGTAGAAAATATTTTATGAATATTTTTAGAGAATTGCGGCAACTAATGAATATTATTTTTATTATGGTATATTAAGGAATAAATGATGAATTATTTTTGAAAAGTTAATTTAATTAATTTGTGGAGTTAAATAATATTTAGAAATGAATTATTTAAGGAATATTTAGAGCTATTGGATGAGATTACTTAAGACTTGATCTTGGCCATTGATTTAGCATGAAAAGAGGAAGCAAAGTTTGACTTTGCTACTTAAGTAGTCTACACATTCTCTTTCTTCTTCCTCCCCATTCTCCACGCCATTTCTTCTTCTCTTCTTCTCCTTCCTCCATTTCTTTCATGAATTATTTTTGTAAAATCTAAAGTGCGTTTTAAAGGTGTTAACTTTGGGATTTCTAAGTACTTTAAGTATGTGTGTACGTGTATTTAAGAGGTATGATTTTGATTGGGAACATAAGAAAGATTTGCTAAGAATTTACAAGTTATAAGTAAAAGAATTTTGAAAATAAAAAGTGTTAATTTTAAAATGATTTGGAAAAGAATTGGGAAATGAGAAATGAGGTTATTTGTGAAGGAATGCATTTATTCTAGGCTCTACTATATATGATTGACATGTAGTTTGATGA
>CANUEP010070932.1:0-20805 GCA_947857235.1 Jatropha podagrica | reverse complement strand
TAACCATAGTTATTGATTAACTAGGTCTTTTAGGCCAATATTGTCGGATTTTAGGCTTTAATACCACGATTATTAATTAACCGGGCATTAGCCTAAATTTATTTATTGAGGCAGTTTATTTGCCTAATGATGACATGTAATGTATTTATGCAGTTGTAATATTATTAGGAGTAGAAGCATGCATGAAGTGCTAAAATTAAATAGGCGGATTTTTTGATTTACATACCTGATTTAATCGACGACCGCTTCTTAATTCCAGATTAATCTCCTCGTTAATATTAATTAGTTCGATTTATGTGACCAAATAACCAACAAGGAAGCAATAAAGCTAGAATTAAAAATACAGAAAAGCAGTAAAGAATCGCAAAGAGCATAAGGGAGAAAGGTTGTCCGTCAACACAGACTGTCCCTAAAAACGGAGGCCCGAGGGCCAATTTATAGGAAACGGAAGACCCGAGGGCGGGTTTGCCCGCCTGGCTGGGCGGAGGCCTTTTCGGGAGTTCCGGACCTCCAAAAAATATTCCGGGACTAGTTCCGCGATCCTCATAATTTTTCAGACATTTCAAGTACCATATTGGCATGCTTTCAGTGAATTTCCGAAATGGCCTTTGGTCCGGCCGGGCTGTTTGCAGTCCAGGAAAATAGGCTTTTCGAGCCTAAAAAATTGAGTATTCGCAACTAGGTTTGGCTCCTTGGTAGTGAATGCCCCTGTGATTTGATTGACTACTAGCTATGATTCTAGAAAAATATGGAGAATTGGAGTTCGTACCTCAAGGGCCAACTTAAGTCCCGTTATTAAGTCCTTATACTCCGCAACATTATTTGTTGTGGAAAAGCTTAGGCGCACTATGTACTATACTATTATCTTCCCTGGTCCTTATAGGATTACCCCTACTGCTGCTCCCAAACTTCATAAGGCCCCATCTATGTGTAGTTGCCAAGTGTTACAATTGAGGCTTGATAATTCGACTTTTAGATCGCCCATTTCATCTTGACTAGAAAATTCAGATAAAAAGTTAGCAAGCACTCGTGCCTTCGTTATAGCGCGGGTTCATATCTGATATTGACATCGCCTAATCTTATTTACCACTCCACTAACCTTTTAGAATCTTAGCTCGATGTAAGATTTTCTTCATGGGGTGGTTAGTTCAGACAATTATAGTGTGGTATTGGAAATAGTGGCGCAGACGATTCGCCGATGTCAAGATGGCAAATGCCAGCTAAAGACGCTGAATTTTGGCCCCAAAAATAGAGCATCAAAAGAAGAAGCTCATTAAGTAGAAAACCCGTAAGGGCGGCTTAAGCAAAAGTTAGAGCATGTAGAAAATAATAATAAAAGAAAAATGCATCTACCTGCAGTAGAAGCAGGCTTCCCATCGGACCAATCACTGAAGTGAGATCTCGGATATGTTCCCTTAGCCAAGTGAGTGTTTCAGCAAGGATAAGAGGAAACGGCGTACAACACCTAGTCATCTATTCAACTATAAGCACCAAACTAAGGCTACCATATCCATAAACACCGTTGAGTAACAAGTATTGATTTAGAGCACAAAAACATACAAGTGAAGGCCAAAATGGGCTAGCATGGTCCGTGGTCATTGTACAGTCAACAAGAGGTCGCAGGGGCACAACATCGACTCCAAGCTCATATGCAGGAATTTCATAAACTGAGAGGCCAAGAATAGTGGGGACTCATGAGGCAGGGTCTATATTCAACTGGGGCAAGATGAGACCTCTCCAACTTCTAGTTGTTTGCCCAAAATACTGCTGAATTCTTCAAACAGAGGACAGATCTCAAAGTCATTATGGTGAAACAAATTGTCAGAGGAATCAAAGTGGTTGATCAGCCATTGCATCAATTTGGGTTGGATTCGAATGTTTCAATAATAACTCACGCCCTTGAGTTCAAAAGGGGATGGCAGCTCCCAATCTATCACGACTAAAACTTTGAAACAATGCTTCAAAATGTAGGTGCCAAGGATTGATCCATGGAAAGTGAAAGAGTGAGAAGTATGGAATTTTTCCAAGAAAGAAAGGTTGTGAAGCACAATGAATATGTCATGAATCTTTATAGCATAAGAATGAAAAGACAATATGATGGTTGGCTATCACTTCACCTTTAGGTAGTTGCCATATATTCTTCAAACAACGTAATAAATTGCTATAAAGGTGCTAATGCAATCATTTCAATCATGATATAAAAAGAAGATTATCTCTTTATAAGGACATTCTCCAAATTCAGCCTACAATATGAAAGCAATAAGGGAAGACTGTAACAATCAACCCTCCCATCACTGGACTCCCTTGAATCCTCATGGATGGATTCCTCTTCCTCTTCAGTTCAACACTGACACAAGAACCAGTGCCTACCTCATGATGCCCCTACATCGTGACCAGTGGCAAGCTTCACGCCAACTCTTTACGCACATGCATAGGCATAGATAAATGCATTTCATGCATACATGACATATACATTGCATATTTTTATATTGTGTAGGTTTGCAGCTATATGCTCGATCGAGAGCCTTGCCACCCTAATCGGAGTCGTGCTGCCATTTGCAACTGGCTCGACTACTGAATTCTTCTTCATGAATAAAGAACATAACACAGGCATACATCACACTACAATCAACTTCAAATGATAAAGTGGGATCAAAGCTCGCCACAAGAAGCATTTCGGAATAACTAGGGCTCAGGTCTAAGATAGGCAATAATTAAAGAATAAACTGGGGCAAAGCCCACAATAAAAAGTGCTTCAAAGCAAGCTCCAAAATGAGGAACAATTAAAAAATAAAATGGGGCAAACCCCACAATAAAATGCAAAGCAAACGGGGACAAGCCCATAGTAATAGGAAAAAGAAAAATAAAACTAGGGCAAAGCTCGCAATAGAAATAAGTTTAGAATAGACTGAGGCAAAGCCAATAATAAGAACCAGAAGAATGAACTGGGCCAAGCCCGACAAGAAGAATCTCCAGCAAAGAACAAAGATAAAGCACATTAAAAGAGGCTCCAAAAAAATGACCCTAGAGGTACGAGCCAAACTGGCTTCCCATGGCGAATGTAGCAAGTACCAAGTAAAGAAGCCTCTTCTGATGTCAGAATATGAGTAAAGACCTCATAGGCAACGTCTACACAAATAGCCAAGAAATAAAATCCTGACTCTCCGTCAAAGCAAAGGCATTACCGCTGGCTGCAGATGGAATCCCTCGGTTGCCAAGTAAGTTTTCTCACTCTATTTCTATATGAACCCATGTGTTCAATACACAGTCACACACTGGTACATTCAATAAAGTTGTCACTTGTGGAGCACCATAAGTCCTCGTGGGCTGGTCAATTCAATAAAGTCATCCCATGTGGTGCACCATCAATCCCCCTAGGCTGGTCAATTCAATAAAGTCACCCTGTGTGGCCCGCCGTAAGTCCACCTAGGCTGGTCAATTTCATTAAGTCGTCCCATACGGCGCGCCGTAAGTGCCCCTAGGCTGGTCAATTCAATAAAGCCGTCTCGCGTGGCGCGCTATAAGTCCCCGTGGGCTGGTCAATTCAATAAAGTCGTCTTGTGTGGCCCACAGTAAGTCACCCTAGGCTGGTCAATTTCATTAAGTCGTCTCATGTGGCGCTCCATAAGTCCCCCTAGGCTAGTGAATTTAATAAATTCTTCTCCTGTGGCACGTCATAAGTCCCTCTAGGCTAGGCAATTTGATAAAGTCGTCTTGCGTGGCACGCCATCAATCCCCCTGGGTTAGTCAATTTAATAAAGTCGTCCTGCGTGGCGCGTTGTAAGTCCCTCTGGCTCGTCAATTCAATAAAGTCATCTCGTGTGGCGCACCGTAAGTCCTCCTGGACTGGTCAATTCAATAAAGTCATCTCATGTGGCATGCTGTAAGTCCCCCTAGGCTAGTCAATTCAATAAATTCGTCTCGCGTGGCACGCCGAAAGTCTCCCTAGGCTGGTCAATTTAACAAAGCCCTCCAGTGTGGCGTGCCGTAAGTCCCTCTGGGCTGTCAATTCAATAAAGCTATCCCACATGGTGTGACGTAAGTCCCCCTAGGTTGATCAATTCAATAAAGTCATCCCAAGTGGCGCACCGTAAGTCCCCCTACACTGGTCAATTCAATAAAGTCGTCCCACATGGCACATCCAGTGGATGCACCTCGCGCAGCGAGGATTTTTCAATTAAGTCGTCTACCAGACGCGCCTCAAGCAGCGAGGATTTTTCAATTAAGTCATCCAGCTGACGTGCCCCCCTAGTGAGGATTTTTCAATTAAGTCATCTAACTGACGCACCTCGCATAGTGGTGATTTTCAAACCAAGTCGTCTAACTGACGCACCTCCACAATTAGGATTTTCAAACCAAGTCGTTTAATTGACGCACCTCACACTGTGAGGATTTTCAAATCAAGTCGTCTAACTGATGCACCTCGCAGAGCGAGGATTTTCAAAACAAGTCGCCTAATTGATGCACCTCGCATGGTGAGGATTTTCAAACCAAGTCATCTAACTGACGCACCTTGCACGGTGAGGATTTTCAAATCAAGTCGTCTAACAGATGCACCTCGCATTGCAAGCATTTTCAAACCAAGTCGTCAAAATGTGGCACACCGCCCGAAAGGATAACCTTCCCACGGAGAGCATTTCAAAACTTTACGCCGCCGTTTGTTGCATTGCACCATCCAAAAAGGACCATCTCCTTATGGGAGCATTTCAAAATTTTACGTCGCCGTTTAACCCATTGCACATCCAAAAAGGACAACCTCCCCACGAGGGGCATTTCAAAATTTTACGCCGTCGTTTGGCGCATTGCACCGTCCAAAAGG
The DNA here is from genome assembly GCA_947857235.1 of Jatropha podagrica. Lineage (NCBI taxonomy): Eukaryota > Viridiplantae > Streptophyta > Magnoliopsida > Malpighiales > Euphorbiaceae > Jatropha > Jatropha podagrica. The sequence goes on along the minus strand of CANUEP010070932.1, from coordinate 15,986 downwards.
GACAACCTCACCACAGGGAGCATTTTAAAACTTTACACTGCCATTTGGCTCATTGCACTATCCAAAAAGGACAACCTCCCCACCGAAAGCATTTCAAAATTTTATGTCCCCGTTTGCCACATTGGATCGTCCAAAAAGGACAACTTCCTCATGGGAGCATTTTAAAAATTTTACACTGCCGTTTGGCACTTGCACCATCCAAAAAGGACAACCTCTCCACGGGGAGCATTTAAAAAAAATTTTACATTGCCGTTTGGTGCATTGCATCATCCCAAAGGACAACCTCCCTATGGGGAGCATTTCAGATTTTACGCCGCTATTTGGTGCATGGCAACATCCGAAAGGATAACCTCCCTAGAGGGAGAATTTTAGATTTTATGCCGTCGTTTGGCATATCGCACCATTCAAAAGGACAACCTCCGTGTGAGGAGCATTCCAGATTTTACATCGCCGTTTAACACATTGCACTTTATTTAGGCCATCATCTGACACAAATCATTTAGTTTTGTATTTTAGGTTTATAACATTTAAGCCGTCCAAAGTGACGCCTCTCCGAAAGCGGAGTAGCCTAGTTCAAGCTGTCCAATCATGCGCACCAAATCGACATCCATAGTGAATTAACTCCAAATCCCTAGCAAAGCTGGCTACTTTCAAATAAAGCCTCCAAAGGATGCAAACCAAGTAAGTATTATTACCACTTATGCATCTACTTTACATTTTGATAAAATCTTGCTTAAAATTAAAATATTATCAAAATGGGGGCAAACTATAGACGCTCAATTTTTGCTCCAAAAATAGACTCAATGATGATAGCCTTTACTGCTAAGAAGACGTTAAAGCATCCAAAGAACTTGATCCTGAAACAACAATCTGAGTTTAGAAAGTGCAACCCTTAGTGCCTTTATCACATTTTTAGCAAAACGAGACCCAAAAGCGCATCTCGAGTTCGCCCGGAATACGCCTCGATGTCCCACGACACTCTATGCATCACTCGAACCAATTTCAGGGAAATCAGGTTAGCTTGCTGGTGGGGCCCACACTTTTGGAGCCCATTAGTGATCCTTAGGAGGCTCATCAGTGGTGATGACATTTCTGATGATAGAATGAGTTTGGAACGTCTGATTGATTCGATTCTTGAACTAATCATCCTAAGATAAGAAATCGAATTCGTTGGGTCATTTTCACGTTTTCAGGGTTCGTGTTGAAATATGGTTCGAAAATGAGTCTCGGGTGCACATGGGATAAATTTTCATGACTTACATTTATACACGTACCATATGAACTACTTTCATGAAAAATAAAAAATCAAGCTGTTCATGGGACCTACATGCCACATAGGCAGTGAATAGTGCCAGAACACCCATTTGCCAATAAATTCGTCTCTAATTCTAGGGTTATGGGGTTGGCAATTTCTTGGTTGGTTAATTGCAAAATAGGGAGAAAACAACAATAAAAATACTAAAAACAACAAATCAAACACAAAAATCAAATCAAAAATACAATCTAAACTCAATTTGAACACAAAAATCTTAGGATTTTCATTATTTTGTGGGTCAGAGAGTGTGATCAACCAATATTTAGTGATTTTTATATACACAACCACTTCCAAAAATGCAATCAAACATTATCTCATATCATTTTCAAATATCAAGTGTTCTTAAGGCGTTCTTCATCAAACTTCAAGTAAATCAATAATTTTTCTTCAAAACAAGGTAACTGAGAGTCTAAACTTCATCTCTTGTGTATTTCTATTTCATTTTTGTGTCAAATCATCAAAAATTGAGTTATTTATGAGAGGAACCCACAAAAATTTAATTTCATTGAAATCTGTAGCTTTCTGGGTTGACTTGGTGCAAGCCACTCACAAGTGGCGCAAGCCACATGCAAGTGGCGTGAGCCACATGCAAATAGCTCCCACCACTTCAACCAAAAAATCTATAGATTTCTGGATTTCTGACGTTTATGAACTCCAATTACCTTGGTATGGGAGGAAAGTCAATTCCAATGGTGTGAGAACATTAATTCATAAGCCAAATAACATAAAAAACCTCAAATCGTGCCTAGATTCTGAGATCAAAGTAGGTTAAAGCCTAAGGGTCGAGAATCCACGTTTGATCCGGATGAGCACGTTAACGATTTTAATCTTGTTTCTTATAAGGATTTGTGAATTTTGTTCATCTAACAAGATTAACATTGTGATCATGAGCTTGAAATAATATTAAAATTGTTATATTTTTATTTTTGTAATTATTTATCTACGCACATTTAATTATTGTTCTTCAATATTTATACTGTTTATCTAATTCACTAACATTTCTGACATTAGTTTGTATTCTGCCATTTTATTTTTTTGTTATTTATTTTGAATAATTTATTTTATTGTTGAACTAAGATTTGTGTTTTGACAATTTCTTGCATTAATCATGTTTGAATGTGATATGATTATCATTTCGATTGTGTAATTTGTAGGTTTAATGTTGATTTGTATTTATTAAATGGAAAATGGGAATATGTAAGGGAATTAATGGGTAGAATGTATGTAGGAGGGTTGTAATTCTTTTCTCCTCCCCCTTTCTTGTGGATGATTTAATGTTATTATTTGTGATGATATTTTATATGTTTGACATATTTTCTAAAATTACATAAAATTTTTTACATCTCAATTTAATTTAATATCGTAATTAATAGATAAATGAATATATGGACAACTAAGAGGCCGGTTTTAGACCGGGCGAAATGGGCACCTAACACCTTCCCATCTCCGTACCCAACTCTCGAATCCATTCTGGTTAAAATCAGATTAATTAGTTTTAAAGAATTAATTAATTCAAGATATTTTTTCCTAATTTAGTAAAATAAGGTGGCGACTCCAAACAATTGTCAAAATCTTACCAAAGTAAGGAGAAACCCTTTCTGAGGATTAAAATGGGATTGACCGAAATAAATTTTATTGAATAAAACTATCCAAGCTCGTTTAATTCGGTTTACTCAAGTGACTCTTGAGAAAACCATGAGACGCTGCACGAAAGCCACGTCATCCTCACAAGTTTTTCAACATTGGATATTGTAGTTCGGAGCCTCTGGTACCTTACTTACATAATAAATAGGGTACGATTTGCCTTTTTCTTCTTTAATCAAAACAAAGGCGATAGAGCTTTCGATAGTTGCTAAATACAAGTATAGAGGCTCATCCTTCTTGGGTCTGCTTAGGAGGGGGCAAAGGACAAGAAGCCTTTAATATGTTCGAAGGCAAGCTAGCATTTATTGTCCCAGCTAAAACCTTTTGATTGCTTTAAGGTTTGATAAAAGGGCATGCATCTCTTAGTTTAGCAGGAAATAAATTATCCTAGGGCGGTAATTCGACCATTCAACTACTGTACCTCATGGATGTTTGTGGGTGCCTGCATCTCTAGAATTGCCTTTATCTTCATAGGGTTCACCTCTATCCCTCTTTTCAATAACATAAAGCCAAGAAACTTCCTAAATTTTACCCTAAACGTGTATTTGTCAGGGTTGAGCTTCATACTAAATTTGTTCAAGATCTCATACGCTTCTTGCAAGTCCCTGGGATGGTCAACAGCTCAGATACTCTTCACTATCATCTCATCCACATAGACCTCCACAGTTCATCCAATCTGATCCTGATCATGCTATTGACTAGCCTCTGATACGTTGCCCTCACATTTTTTAATTTGAAAGGCATGACTTTATAGCTGTAGATGCCCTGATCGGTGACAAAGCTAGTTTTCTCTTCATCCAATTCATTCATTCATTCTTATCTAGTGATATCCAGTTGTTGCATCTGCAAAACTATACACCTCATATCCAGTTGTTGAGTCAATTAGCTTATCAATATTAGGCAGAGGGTAGAGATCTTTTAGGCATGCTTTATGCAGATCGATAAAATCAATGCATAACCTCCACTTTCCATTGGTTTTTTGTACCAAGACTACTTCGCCAATCATTCTAGGTAGTTTACCTCTCTTATGAATCCTACCTTTAACAGTTTATCAACCTCGGTAGCTATCACTTGTTGTCTCTCGGAACCATGGTTCCACTTTTTTTGCTTAACTAGTTTAAATCTCATGTCAATGCTAAGCTTATGGGATATGACATTAGGATTGATATAGATGATGTCTTCCACAGTACAGGCAAAGCTGTGGACATGATTCTTCAAAACTTCCTTCATGTCTTCTTATACTTTCTGTGGTAGGTCAGCTCCTAGCATTAAGTTTTTTCATCTTTCCACTTCCTATGTGATTAGCTCACCCACCGGTACTAGGCTCAAATCTTCTTTCTATCTAGGAATGTCAAAAGGGGGATGTTTGGATGGCTCCATAGGTGGTTCTTCCTCTAGCATCCATATGATTGGTAAGGCGAGAGGCAAACATTTCAGTGCTATCACATATGCTTCCCTAGTCACTCTCTGATCTCCTTTAACGACCACAATTTTTCCCTTATCAAAGTAAAACTTCAAAATTAGGTACTTGATGCATATGGCAGCCTTTAGTTCATATAGGGTTGCCCTACCTAGTATGACATTATAAGGAAAATGAATGTCTACTCCAATTTCAATCTCCTTAATGACACTTCAGTCTCGAGCTTTAGGGCTATGTCCATGGATCCAATTACTTGTATGGGCTTTCCTACTAAGCTACCTAGTAGAGTCCGAATTGGCTTGAGCTTCGCTTGATCCAATTTTAGAGCTTTGAATACATCCATGGTGATAAGGTTGACCACACTACCTTCATCCACCAAAATTCATTTCACTAGGAAATTCTCCATGATTCCCTCGATTACCAGGGCATCCCTATGCAAGGCATGTATGTGCTCACCATCATCCTCTGAGAATGATATGGTCAATCTAAGGTTCATCACTGTTGGGATAGGATGGAATAGATCTCCCTGTCTCTCCTTTTCCTTGTTGAATTGCTATTACCCCTTGACGAACCACCAAATATGGTATGGATGGTACCTAAGGTGTGACACTCTCTAACTGATTTTCCTCTTAGCTCACTTTCTCATTGATCTTCCCTAGTAAACTACTTTAGCTCGCCTCTTTATACAAGGCACTCTATCTTTTTCTTCAATTGCCAGTAGGCCTCAGTCTTATAGGCCACCTTTGTGTAAAACTCACAACACTTGATCCTATCTCATTGGCTCAAGGTATCCTCTTTCAGTTTCCTAGGATAGTAGAAATGGATTCGATCGCCCTATTCTCTAATCCATGATAAAATTTCCAAATGTGGCCTGTTCATTAGGGTGAACCCCTTGTCTCTCGGGGTTCCTTGTCTCTTGAGTATGGAGTTCAAACAAAGTAACTAGTAGTGGGGGTCGAATAGGCGATCTTCTGTAGGGTGGTTGCCTTCTTGCCAAGGGCAAGTGCCGCATGTGCCTATGTCTCTCTTCATTGGGTGATCTATGTCGTTGAGCCTCATAGGCTTTATCTAGCTTATTATATTTATGAGCTTGTGTCATGAGTTTGGTGAAAGTAAGGGGGGGCGTTGTTGTCTAGTAGGTTTTTTATGTGTTAATCCTAATATTAAGTGTAAAAGGTAGCATAGGTATTTTGCATATGCTTCCCATGTATAAATAGATGTGTAACGATTCTTTGATTGAATCAATAGAAAAAATTCTCTCCACAGAAAAACAACATGGTATCAAAACCTTGTTGACCTTTTTTCCGCTTAGATACATTAGAGAGAGAAAAGCACAGTAGGGAGAGAAAAACCCTAGGAGAGAGAAAATCTTTCGAGGACCAGAAAAAAGGGAGGTGTCTTACACCACCCACTTGAAGAGAAAGAGGACCAATTGATCGGTCTATCCCTAGAATCCGGTAGCCTCCAAACAACGCAGTGGTCCCACGCGCCTCCAGAAGATTCTGTCACCTTCCTCACTCGCCAGTGCGTGGCTGCGCGTGAAGACGATTCTAGCCACCACTCAAGCAATGGCTTACACCGGCAGATTCACCTTGGTTCTGTGCTTCCATCTAACATACTTTTCTAGTCCGGGTCTCAGGTTTTAAGGTTGTCTCGTCTATTTTTCCATATTTTTAGACTATTTTTGGATTGTTTTTTTAGCTTTTTAGACTGCATTACTGTGTTTTTTATAATGGGTGATGCTACTATAGTAAGCGTAGACACTAAAGTTGTCCCTTTGTATGACAACGCTTCTTTCCAAATTAGCCCGATAAAGCTCAATAGAACAAATTACCTTGCTTGGTCAATGTCTTGCTTATTGTTTATCAAGACTAGAAGGTTACAAGGTTATATTACTGGTTCTAAGGTTGCACCGACATCTCAGAGTAGTACTTATGATAGATGGGACTCTGAAAGCTCATTGGTCATGTCTTGGCTAATTAATTCAATGGAGCCTAGGATTGTAAATGGGTATTTAGTGTTAGATACTGTAGAAAAAATTTAGAAAACTGTGACTAAGACCTATTCTCAGCATGGAAATTTTGCTCAAGTGTATGAGCTTCACCAAAGTCCATGGTTTAAAGCAAGGGGAGTTGATAGTTAACTAGTACTATGCTGTGTTGAACGATTTATGGCAACAGCTAGACTACTATGAGACTTATCATCCCAAGCGTGAAGAGGATGTGTCAGAATACAGGAAGAAGTTTGAGACTGAGAGAGTCTACGAATTTCTTGTTGGGTTGCATGCTGACTATGACCCTATTAGGATCCAGATTTTGGGAACAAGTCCTATGATTTCTTTAGGGGAAACATACTCATATGTTCAACAAGAGGAGAGTAGAAGAAGTGTGATGTTATCGACCAGGCCATCTGAGAAAGTTGGATTTATAGCTTCTCAATCATTACAAACTACTCGTGCTTCTTCTGAAGAGAATTCTCGAAGATGTGACCATTGTGGAAAGTTAGGACACACTAAGGAATCATGCTGGAAGCTATATGGATGACCAACTAGTGGACGTTGTCGTGGCTGTAGGGTTAGAAGGCTGAATTCATCTCGATATGTTGCACACCAAGCTGAGGTAGGTGTAGCTTTTGAAGTAGTTTCAACATCCCCGGCTAGGAGTTTATCTGCTGAAGAGGTACAGACCTTGATACGTCATATGACAAAGCTCAACTCTTCATCCACTTTTGAGGCTTCCTCTAATTTTGTGCATTCAGGTATGGCTCTTCTAGCTGATTCTGTGAATGATTCATGGGTTATAGACTCAGGAGCAAACAAACATATGAAAAGCTCATCTAGTAAATTTTTTGCATATTCACCTTATTCTGGTAAAGAAACTGTTTGTATTGCAGATGGTTCATTTATATCTATTTCTAGAACAGGTTCTACTCAGTGTGCTCCTAACATTCATTTAAAGTCTGTTCTTCATATTCCTAGCTTTCTTGTAAACCTTTTGTTTGTGAGTGCTATTACTAAGGCCCTTAATCGCAAAGTTGAGTTTTTCCCTACTCATTGTGTTTTGCAGGATATGAAAACAGGGAAAACAATTGGCTTTGGTAGATTGCACAATGGCTTATACCTCCTTAAGAAGGGTAGCAATTGTTTAGACTTAAGAATTCCCCGAGCATTATTAGGAAATAGTAGTACTAGTCAAATAGCTATCATGTGGCATAGGCAGTTGGGACATCCTTCTTTTGTTATCCTTAAACGATTATATCCTAACTTGTTTAGCCAATGTCCACTAGATTCTTTAGTTTGTGACGCTGATGAACTTGCTAAACGTGCAAGAAACAATTATATTTCTCATAATAAAAGAAGTTTTGTTCCTTTTATGACTATTCATTCTGATGTATGGGGACCTACTTCTATTGTTTCTTTATCGGGATATAGGTGGTTTGTTACTTTTGTTGATTGTTGTACTCGATTAACCTAGGTTAATTTGTTGAAAACAAAGAGTTAAGTGTTTTCTTATTTTAAATCCTTTCATAATATGATTAGTACACAATTTGGTGCCCATGTTAAAATATTAAGAACTGATAATGGAACAGAGTACAAGGATAACATGTTTCAAGCCTATCTAGACTCTAAGGGAATCATATATCATACTAGTTGTGTGAACACAAGTGCTCAAAATGGGGTGTCAAAAAGAAAGAATAGACATTTGTTAGAGGTGACTAGATCTCTCTTGTTTACTATGAATGTGCCTAAAACCTATTGGGGAGATGTTGTTCTTTCTGCAGCATACCTAATTAATAAAATGCCCCTTACAACATTGAATTTTAAAAATCCTATAGAAGCCCTACAAGGTCATACCTCATATACTATTCCACCAAAGGCGTTTGGTTGTGTGTGTTTTGTTCATCATAAACATGGAGAAAAATTAGAACCTAGAGCTTTGAAATGTGTGTTTGTTGGTTATTCTTCCACACAAAAGGATTATAAGTGTTATCATCCTCCATCTAGAAAATATTATGTGAGTATGGATGTTACCTTTAGAGAGTCAGAACCATATTTTCCCCCTCCTCCTCTTGAGGGGGAGACTAGGATGGAAGAAGAGGAGGTAGCAATAGGAATGACTCCTATTTCTATATCTGTACTGGAATAATTTATGAACCTTGTTAATTGATGAATCATAGTCCAAAGGGGATCTTCAAATTCAAAGAAAAGAGAGATTAGATAGGCCAAATTTAAAGAGATACAACAGAAAGCAGAAGACTAGAGCCAGTGTGCATGATCCCAGTGCCCAACCGTCTTCTTTACAATTAGATCCTGAAAACCAATGTGGTAAGGTTATGATAACCCCTACTATCCCTACTTTTGATACAACTTCATTAATACATAGTGTTGATTCTAATCCTATTACTAATCCTGTTGTTGATGACAATAATATTCCTATTGCTCTCAAGAAGGGTATGAGATCTTGTACTAAACATCCCATATCTCAATTTGTTTCCTATGACTCTTTTTCTTCTTCCTATAGAGCCTTTGTCTTGTCTGTTTCTTCTATTTCTATTCCACAAGATTGGCAAGAAGCGTATCAGGATCCAAAATGGAAGGAAGCAATGGTGGAGGAGATGAAAGCTTTTGCAAAGAATGAAACTTGGGAACTCATGACTTCTTCAGCAGGAAAGAAACCAGTGGGATGTAAGTGGGTGTTTACAGTAAAGCACAAGGCAGATGGCTCAGTCGAAAGGTACAAGGCTAGGTTGGTTGCAAAATGATACACTCAGACTTATGGTGTTGATTACCAAGAGACCTTTGCTCCAATTGCAAAGATGAATACTATTAGAATCATACTATCATATGCAGCCAACCTAAACTGGGACTTATATCAATTTAATGTAAAGAATGCTTTTTTTCATGGAGATTTAGAAGATGAAGTCTACGTGGATATCCCTATAGGATTTGATTGTCAGAAAATCAAATGAAAAGTGTGTCAGTTGAAGAAGGCCTTGTATGGTCTCAAACAGTCGCCTTGGGCATGGTTTAACAAACTTAGTAAGGCCATGATCTCTTTGGCTACACTCAGAGTAATGTTGATCACACACTATTTATCAAACACTGCAATGGTAAGATCACATTACTAGTTGTCTATGTTGATGATGTGATTGTGATAGGAGATGAACTAGAAGTTGCTCGCCTGAAGAAACTACTGGCTCAAGATTTTGAGATTAAGGATTTAGGAAATCTGTGATACTTTCTTGGTGTTGAGGTTGCTAGATTTGATAAAGGGATTTTCATTTCTTAAAGGAAATATGTCCTAGATCTCTTGGAAGAAACAGATTTGTTGGGATGTAAGCCATCTGATTCTCCAATTGAAGTCAATCATAGATTGCAAGCAGGACTTGGAAATAAGGTTGATTTGGGCCAATATCAGAGGTTGGTTGGCAAGTTGATTTATCTCTTACATACTAGGCCTAATATTGCATATGTTGTTAGTCTCGTTAGTCAATATATGCATGACTCTCACCTTAAAGTTGTTTTCCATATTTTGAGGTATCTAAAGTCTAGCCTAGGGAGGGGCACACGTTTTTCAAAATATGGTCATATCAGAACTGAGGCTGATACTGATGCAGATTGGGTTGAATCTCTTGATGACCAAAGATCGACTTGCAGGCTATTGTACCTTTGTTAGAGCAAATCTGGTTACTTGGAGGAGTAAAAAGTAGAATGTAGTAGCTTGTTCAAGCGCAGAAGCCAAGTATAGAGCCATGACTCTAGGAGTTTATGAGATGTTATGGGTGAGGAAGTTAATGAGTGAATTGAAACTCTCGAAGTCTGGAGCCTCAACCTTGTTCTGTGATAATAAGGCTGCTATTAGCATTGCTTAGAATCCAGTTTGGCATGATAGAATGAAACACATTGAGATTGACAGACACTTCATAAAAGAGAAAATCAACCAAAGTGTCTTGAAACTCACTCATGTGACATTAGATAATCAATTGGCGGATATCTCCACTAAGGGGCTAAGTAGCAAAATCTTTTAGAATTTAGTGTGCAAGTTGGGCACGCTTAATATCTATGTGCCAACTTGAGGGAAAGTGTTGTCTAGTAGGTTTTTTATGTGTTAATCCTAATATTAAGTGTAAAGGGTAGCATAGGTATTTTGCATATGCTTTCCATGTATAAATAGATGTGTAACAATTCTTTGATTGAATGAATAGAAAAAATTCTCTCCATAGAAAAACAACAAGGGGTCTATGCTCAAACTCTCAAACAACTTACTATATACGCAATTTTTTTCCATGACGCTAATAACTACCTCATCATTCAAGTTTTGCACCTACATCGCCATCCTTTGAAATTTGGATACATATTGTCTCAGGGTTTGTCCTTCTTCCCTCTTTAGGTCCACTAGATCGAACGAGATCTTTTTGGACGGGACACACGTTATGAAGTGGGTACAGAAGGTTGTGGCCAATTATAAGAAAGAGTGAATGGATCTTGTTTTGAGTGTTTAATACCACTCCTATACTAACCCTTTGAGAGTAGTTAGGAAAACCTTACACATCATGGTTCAGAAGGTCGTCAAGCGACTCCTTAGATCAATATATCCATCATAATATTGGAAAGTAGGGAGCTTGAATTTTGGAGAAAAAGTTGCGACAAAGATATTGGGGGAAAATGGCAAATCCTGTCGGAGACCATAGTCTCCTGTTTCCCTTACTTTCTTAGATTCCTGAACCAGCTCTTTGACAACATCTTGAAGATTTGCCTCATCCAATATTGGCCAGGTATAACTGAACTCTTGATTATGGGGATTGGCTCCCTTGAGATCTGCCTTTGATTCCGTCTTAGTATTTGTTGGATATTGAGTGGCTTCGACGTTTGAGGGAAGGTGGATAAGGATTACCCTCTTGATGAGGGGGGTTCGCTAGTTTTGAACGTAAGCTCAGTTCGCTGTTAGGCAGAGGGTTCTTCTGGATCCTTTTCAATACTATGGTGAATTATGAATAAGCTTAGGTGAGGACAGCTGCGACCTGTGGATCGGTAGTAAATGGAAGGATGAAGGTGAATTGTTGGTTGGCGTCGCCATTGGCCTTCTCTTGGCCTTCCGTGGTAGGGTGTTCAGTTGGGTTGGTAACCATGAGAATTGAGGAGAAAATTATGGGGATTTCTTAGAGTTAAAAGGGTTGAAGGTGTGTTCTATACTCACAATACTCACCGCACCAATTGTTAAGCTCTCAGAATTTGAAATGTAATAAATTATTAATTAACCTGTCTTGAGGGTGAATTTAAGATATATAAAATGAAATCCGAATAATCCGTATAGGATGATGATCAGAAGTCTTAAATTAACTATTAATTAGAGTTGATTTAAGAGTCTAATATTCTTTATTAAATATATTTTTTAATTATGTGTTAACAAGTCTTATTCTAATTAGAAAATGAGAAAATCCATAATTGTTTACTAAAATATCTATAATCCATAATTATTTTAGTATGCGCGGATTCAAGCTTGTGAAATAAATAATGAAACTAATATAAATTACATTTATTAGTTTCAGTTTTTCTTCACAACAATAATTGTTATCATATTTATAATATTATGTTACAGTCATAGTGCTCTGATTTAATGGCATTTGTGACCTTCTAACTATAAAAATTCTTTTTGATCACCAGTCAATAGTCAAATCCGAGAGAAAAAGAAAAAAAATGAGGTTCGTTTGAGTAAGTTTGACGTACTGAAGCTGGAAAAATTATTAAAAAAAACTTAAAACATGTCATTTCTACTACTTTTTTATATAATAAAAATAAGACTTAACGACCGAAAAATATTTGAACTTTTGCCATTTTAACAATTTAATTAATTTTTTTAATTGTTATAATTAATATTGAGAAGTAATTTTTTTAACAATTGTGGCATTCATCTATCAACTATTACTACTATACTGATGTGGCCGTTTGTGGAATCCTCACCATGACATGTCACTTGCGGACTATAAATTTGTAAGTTATAATTATTAAAATAATTGTCCAAAATTATTAAAAATGCCAAAGTTCATAGTTGTTTTTAGGCCAAAGTTTATTAATTTATCAATTTTAGTCAAGATTATTATATATACATTTAAACATAACTTAGTGGTAAGTGCATATATAACTTGGCAATAGATCCAGAATTTTTTTATTAACACTAATTTCTAATACTTGTATAATTTATTTATCAATAAATAATTTTATAACTTGTAATGTTCAAATTTAATTTGATAAAATATAGTTAAATATTTTATAAATTTAGATTATAATATACTTTCTTTTAAATGATATATTATAATAATTAATTACAAACAATATATTATGCTAAAAAAAATTTTCATTTTAATAAAAATTAATTGAATAATAATTTTATGACACAAACAAGGGAAGAAAAAAAATTTGAAAAAGAAGATTACAACTTGAACATTTAAAATGTGCTAACTTAATAATGAAAATATAATAAATTTTAAAAACGAAGATTAATAAAATTTTATATTTATGTACAAATTTTTCAAAAAAAATTAGTGTAAAAGTATTTAATGTTGATCTTTCTAAAGAGAGAAAAAAAAAAGTTTAAGCAAGCCAATAATATTGTTGAAGAGTTCCCAGTGCCACTTTCGGAATTAATGCGAATTTAGAGCATTTGATTTTACCTCTCTTGCTATATTGATAATTTTATTAAATTTTTTAGATCTTTTTTAATATTTAATTATTATAACATAAGTATTAACAATTTCAAATGGCAAAAAAAATTCACTTTTTTTTCCTGAAATTGATTAAAAAAATCCCCTTGAAATTTAACATTTTTAACAAGTTTTGCCAATTCTTTTCACTATTATACCTTATAAATTTAGGATCAGCAAAAGATATGTTACGGTGAGAGTTTCACTGACAGTCATATTAGTATAGTAGTAACGGTTAATGGACGGATAATATAATTATTAAAAAATAATTATTTCGCAGTATTAATTATAACAATTATAAGAATTGATAAAAAATATTAAAAGGGCCAAAGCTCATAATTTTTTTAGTCATGAGGCCCAAAACTAAAACAATTTGTTTCCCGTGGTGATAAAAAAGAACGTTTGCTATAAATAAATGACAAATTGCGTGCCGTTTCTTCTTAATTGCGCATAAAATGCTAACGTTTAAAAAAAAAAAAAAAAAAAAAAAAAAAAAAAAAAAAAAACTATAATTCCCGTGATGATAATATTATAAGATTTATTTAGGTTTGATTTTGATTTGGTACAACTTTACTACTTGAGTTAATAATATAGTATATTATATTATATTATTTTTTTGAAAGGAATAGTTTATTGTATTCTGCTGTGTGTTTTTACACAATGCAAATTATATATATAATAATAATAATAATAATAATAATAATAATAAATCAGTGGGAAAATAGTTTTAATAATTTGATTAGTAAGTAGAAATTTCGCTAAGATTGAGATTATTAGTTGATTATTGAAATTAAAATTTATGATATTAGTTCCATTAGTTTCTTTTTATGATTTATGATTTAATTACTTTTTTATATTTTTTTTATTTAAAATATTTTGTTTGTTTAATTAATAAATATATATTCAAAATTTTGCTGTAAATCCAAGTCCTCTGACGTTAAAAAATATGGGTAAACGTTATTAATAAAATATAAATAAATTTAATCAAAGTAGTAGGTATGATCCTAATTAAATTTTTTATTATCAAAATTATTATATTAAATTTTCTCTAATTTGTAATTGTTGAGCTTTTAATAATGTCTTTTTCTTTTAAATAAATATAATTATATTGCATGAATTGATTTGGTAATTATGTATTAAATTGACGCATCTAATGACAAATTACATAGTTTTTTACAATACCATGTCTTTTGTATTAAATTTACTTCAAATAGGTAATAAAATATGTTCAAAATTTTCATTAATAATATTAAAAGATACCAAAGTTTGAAATAATAAAGATAGTAATTTCACTTGCAATGAAACCGTTTTCTCAAAAAACTTTAATCACTTATTAATACATTAGTTGTTAAAAAAAGGGAGAAGAAAAGTATTGCGTTTATCTGTTTATTTTTTCTCAATATTTTATCATGCATATAATAAAATTTTAAAATAAATAAAAAAATAAAATTATATGATGAGTATCCACATTTTAAAAAATTAGTATATATAAAAGTGAAATAGGGAGGGGAACATTGATGCCGAAAACGACCCACTAATTTTAAGTAATGATAAAAATATTTTGAAAAATTTGTATTTGATTGGTTGGAGAAATAAAAGTAATTTAATCTTGATTGGTTCTATTAGTTTTCTATTTAAATTTAAATTCTTTGATTAATATATTAATTGATTAGTTATAATACAAAAATTAATATAAAAAACTAACTATATTAAAAAATTTCTTTGATCAATATATTAATTGAACAGGAAAAATAATATAAAAAATTACAAGCTGATTTTTAATAAGACTAATATAATAAATTAGCTATATTTAAATTTTTTTTTATTAGTATATTAATTGAATATGAAAATTAATACACCATCCGTCTTAGAAAGATAGCCTATAAAAGATAGTCTATCTTTCATTTTCAATCTATCTCAAAACATTATCCACTTACTCTTTCTACATTATATATAGTCAATCTTTGAATTGTCTATTATGCCCTTTATAAGTTTTATTTTATTTTCAATAATCCTCATTAATTATCTACTTTTCTCAAGTCAATCTTACATCAAATTCATATGTTATTTAAAAAGTAGATTTATTCTTCCTTTTTTTTTCCTCTAGAACTTTAAAAGGTCAGCAATATAATTTTAAAAGGTCACATCAATAATTGTAATTTATATTTTCCATTTATGTTATTAATAAGTTTTTTATTATTTCAATATAATAATTGTGTATGTATTATTTAAGATGTGTATAATAAGGTAAGTTATAGTAACAAAATTGTCTACTAACCATAATAACTTTTATTTATTAATTTGTATAAAAAAGAAAGTAAACTATCTTTTATATAAGTAAAAATAAAAGAAAAAATAATACATTGAAAAACTTTATTAACTTTATTAGTTACAACATACATAAAATAAAAGTCCATGTTAAAACACGTTGAATAATAAAACTCTAATGAGTCCCATTTGTTATAAAAATACTACTTAAATAATTTAACTTGATTATTCTATTAATATTACTCTGTCCCTAATAGTCTCCTATTAATATTATTGTCCCTGATGGTGTCTCAGAAATATGATGGTCTCAAAAATAACGATATTTTTGTTATATTTGATAGCTTGAATCGACATTAACCCTCTTTAAGAATTGAGTTTTATATTATTTATTGATGCTAAGTCATTTACATGAATGCGAGGAGAGATATCTGGTAATCATCTCCCATTATTGAGTCCATATATTTTTTCAATTATGTTGAGGGTTATGAAATCATAAGATCGCACTGAGAGTGGTGTTTATCATACGCCGGGGGGGGGGGGGGGGGGGGGGGGGGGGGGGGGGGGGGGGGGGGGGGGGGGGGGGGGGGGGGGGGGGGGGGGGGGGGGGGGGGGGGGGGGGGGGGGGGGGGGGGGGGGGGG
>CANUEP010070910.1:0-33073 GCA_947857235.1 Jatropha podagrica | reverse complement strand
AATCATTCACCCTGCAAAGCATTCATCCATAGGTTAGTTCACCAGCATGACATAGTCTCGGGATCCATCTCGGGTTTGCACACCATGCCTTAACCATTGGGTAATTAATCTAGTAAATAGGTTAATTAAAATTGGAGTCATTTAGGGTTTTCCTAATTTACCCTTAAATAATTAAACCAGGTGGCGACTCTCACACATTAAGTGCATTTCTATCCTTTTGCATACGCATTATGCCATGCATCCGGGGGGTAGGGGTTCACACTCACTCTCAAGCATTGATTCGTGGTGTGACCATTTGTTTAGTGAAACTTGTAAAATGTATTCTAATTGAAATTTTAGCAAAGGATTTGGAGGTGATCTTGGTGCTAACAGCTGTAAAATACCCACATATTTGACTTGTTCAAAAACCTTTAAAAGTGGAGCAACAAAATTGGAGAGCGTCCTCTATTGCATGTTTGTAGCACACATCCAAGGTAGTTGTGGTCTTATAGTGATACTAGACTTCCAAGATCAAGCTGAACCTTGAAAATCAGATTGGTTGTTGTTTCTAGATCAGAGCCCATATCTCGATTGTTATTTCCATATCAGTGCCCATATCTCTTCTCTTTTAAGAGCTTATTCTCTATAGCAGTTCTCCCCCTGTATACTTGAGAGAACTCCATCAATCGCATGTAATACATTTTTTCTTAATAAGCCGACAATGTACTCTTAATGAAAATCTTGATCTGTTCCTCAATGTCGGGCCTATTTCTCATTTGGGTGACCTTAGCTCTCCATCTACCATATACTAAGAAAAGGACTCATCAATCTTCTAGATAGTAGTCTCTAGGTCCCCTAAATTGATGCTCATTTACAGATTGTAAGCATACTCCCTCAGAAAATAGTGGTGAGCTTGTTCCAATCCTTCCTTACTCATTTCTCTAGATTGTAGTACCATGTTTGGGCAGATCTCACCAATGACATGGGGAACATTCTCAAGATATCCTTAGATGCTAAACTATTAAGCTCCGTTATTTCCTTATACTGTATTGTGTGCACCTTTGGGTCACTAATACCATCATATTAGGATACCTTCTTCATTTTAAAAGTCAGAGGAGTAGTTCCCTTCAGTTTAAGCTATTGTTGTTTTTTCTGTGCAGAGAATTTTCTATTGATCGATGCAATTAAAGAATGGTTACGCATCTATTTATACATAAGAAGTATATGTAAAATACCTATGCTACCCTTTACACTAAAATTAGAATTAACCCATAAAAAAGACCTACTAGACAACACTCCCCCTCAAGTTGGCCCATAGATATTAAGCATGCCTAACTTGCACATTAAATTCTAAAAAATTTTGCTACTCAGCCCCTTAGTGAAGATATCCGCTAGTTAATTATCTGATGTCACATGAGTGAGTTTGAAGACACTTTGGTTGATTTTCTCTTTTCTGAAGTGTCTGTCAATATCAATGTGTTTCATTCTATCATGTTGAATTGGATTTTGAGCAACGCTAATAGTAGCCTTGTTATCACAGAACAAGGTTGAGGCCTAAGCTCCGAGAGTTTCAATTCACTCATTAACTTCCTTGCCCTTATCATCTCACAAACTCCTAAAGCCATGGCTCTATACTCGGCTTCTGCGCTTGAACGAGCTACTACATTCTGCTTTTTACTCCTCCAAGTAACCAAATTTCCTCCAACAAATGTACAATAGTCTGAAGCTGATCTTCGGTCATCCGAAGATCCAGCCCAATCTGCATTAGTATAGGCCTCAGTTCTTAGATGACCATGCTTTGAAAAACATATGCCCCTTCCAGGGGCAAGCTTCAGATGCCTCAAAATATGGAAAATAGCTTTAAGGTGAGAGTCATGAGGGTCATGCATATACTGACTAACAAGACTAACGACATATGCAATGTCAGGCATAGTATGTGAGAGGTAAATCAACCTAACAACCAACCTCTAATATTGGCCCAAATCAATCATATTTCCAAGTCCTGCTTGCAATCTATGATTGACTTCAATTGGAGAATCAGATGGCTTACATCCCAACATACTTATTTCTTCTAAGAGATTTAGGACATATTTCCTTTGAGAAATGAAGATCCCTTTATTAGATTTATCAACCTCAATACCAAGAAAGTATCTCAGATTCTCTAAATCCTTAATCTCAAAATCTTGAGTCAGTAGTTTCTTCAGGCGAGCAACTTCTATTTCATCATCTCCTGTTACAACCATATCAATATAGACAATTATTAATGTGATCTTACCATTGTAGTGTCCGATAAACAGTGTGTGATCAGCATTAGTCTAAGTGTAGCCAAAGGAGATCATGGCCTTACTAAGTTTGTCAAACCATGCCTCGGGTGACTGTTTGAGACCATATAAGGCCTTCTTCAACCTACACACTTTTTCTTTAGTTTTCTGACAATCCAATCCTGGAGGGATATCCATTTAGACTTCATCTTCTAAATCTCCATGCAAAAAGGCATTCTTTACATCAAATTGATGTAAGTCCCAATTTAGGTTGGTTGCACATGATAGTATGACTCGGATAGTATTCATCTTTGCAATTGGAGCAAAGGTCTCTTGGTAATCAACACCATAAGTCTGAGTGTATCCTTTTGCAACTAACCTAGCCTTATACCTTTTAACTGAGCCATCTGCCTTGTGCTTTACTATAAACACCCACTTACATTAAACTGGTTTCTTTCCAACTAAAGAAGTAACAAGTTCCCAAGCTACATTCTTTACCAAAGCTTTCATCCTCCACCATTGCTTCCTTCCATTTTGGATCCTGATACGCTTCTTACCAATCCATATGGGATGTTTAGTACAAGATCTCACACCTTTCTTGAGAGCAATATGAATATCACTTTCATCAAATAGGATTAGTAATAGGATCAAAATCAACACTATCTATTAATGAAGTTGTATCAAAAGTAGGGATAGTAGGAGTTATCGGAACCTTACCACATTGGGTTTGAGGATCTAATTGCAAGGAAGAGAGTTGGGCATTGGGATCATGCACAATGGTGCTAGTCTTCTCCCTTCTGTTGTATCTCTTTAAATCTAGCCTATCTAATCTATCTTTTCTTTGAATCTGAAGATTCCCTTTGGATTGTGATTCATCAATATTAACAAGGTTCATAAATTATTCCAATACAGATACAGAAATAAGAGTCATTCCTATTGCTACTTCCTCTTCTTCCATCCTAGTCTCTATAAGGCCTTGACTCCAACCACCAGATAAATTATTCACTTTGGATCAAGCCGGATCCATCCCATACTAGATCAACAAGACCCACACGGTTTTGTCTCGCAGGTGAAATGGAAACTTCCTAGGAGGTCACCCATCCTAGGATTTCTGTCAAGCGAGCACACTTAACCCTGGAGTTCTTCCAACTCTCCAGCCATTCCACCAAAAGGCGCCTCTGATGATTAGTTACTCCCTTTTCAATATATGATCCAATTCATTCATGTGTCCCGCATTTCACTACCCTAGCTAGCCTGCCATCCTAGAAGCTCGCCAAGAGCCCTGCTTTACCTGCCCTCTTAGGATTGTTTTGTCGGGTCGGGATGTCACAGGCCCACCATCTTCCGCATGGTTCGTCCTCAAACCACTAGGGGAATTGTCTGTTTTGGACATTTTGGATCAAGCTGGATCCATCCTATACTAGATCGGCAAGACCCACACGGTTTTATCCCGCAGGTGGAATGAGAACTTCCCATGAGGTCACCCATCCTAGGATTTTTGTCAAGCGAGCGCGCTTAACCCTAGAGTTCTTCCAACTCTCTAGCCATTCCACTAAAAGGCGCCTCTGATGATTAGTTACCCCCTTTTTGATATATATGATCCGATTCATTCTTATGTCCCGCATTCCACTACCCTAGCTAGCCTGCCATCCTAGAAACTCACCAGGAGACCTGCTCTACCTGCCCTCTCAGGATCGCTTTGCTGAGTCGGGATGTCACAGTCTCCCCCTAAAGAGGAGTAGGGGGAAAATAAGGTTCTGACTCTCTAAAGGTAACATCCATACTCATATAATATTTTCTAGATGGAGGATGATAACACTTATAACCCTTTTGTGTGGAAGAATAATAAACACACATTTCAAAGCTCTAGGTTCTAATTTTCCTCCATGTCTCTGATGAACAAAACACACACAACCAAACATCTTTGGTGGAACAGTATATGAGGTATGACCTTGTAGGGCTTCTATAGGACTTTTAAAGTTCAATCTTCTAAGGGGCATTCTATTAATTAGGTATGCTGTAGAAAGAACAACATCTCCCTAATAGGTTTTAGGCACATTCATAGTAAACAAGAGAGATCTAGTCATTTCTAACAAATGTCTATTCTTTCTTTCTGACACCTCATTTTGAGCACTTGTGTTTACACAACTAGTCTGATGTATGATTCCCTTAAAGTCTAGATAGGCTTGATTCATGTTATCCATGTACTCTGTTCCATTATCAATTCTTAATATTTTAATATGGGCACCAAATTGTATACTAATCATATTATGAAAGGATTTAAAATAAGAAAACACTTCACTCTTTGTTTTCAACAAATAAACCCAAGTCAACCTAGTACGACAATCAATAAAAGTAACAAACCACCTATATCCGGTAAAGAAACAATAGAAGTAGGTCCCCATGCTTTAGAATGAACAGTCATAAAAGGAACATAACTTCTTTTATTATGGGAAACATAAGGGTTTCTTGCATGTTTAGCAAGTTCACAAGCATCACAAACTAAAGAATCTTACAGACATTGGCTAAACAAGTTAGGATATAATTGTTTAAGGACAACAAAAGATGGATGTCCCAACCGCCTATGCCACATGATAGATGTTTGACTAGTACTACTATTTCCTAATAATGCTCAGGAAATTCTTAAGTCTAAGCAATTGCTACTCATCTCGAGCAGGTATAGGCCATCGTGCAATCTACCAAAGCCAATCGTTTTCCCTATTTTCAGATCCTGCAAAACACAATGAGTAGGGAAAAACTCAACTTTGGAATTAAAGGCCTTAGTAATAGCACTCACAGATAAAAGATTTATAGGGAAGCTAGGAATATGAAGAATAGAATATAAATGAATGTTTGGAGCACACTGAATAGAACCTATACCAGAAATAGATGTAAATGAACCATCTATAATACAAACAGTTTCTTTACCAGAACAAGGTGAATATGCTAGAAATTTACTAGATGAGCCTGTCATATGTTTGTTTGCTCCTGAATCTTTAACCCACGAATCATTTACAGAATCAACTAGAAGATCCATACCTGCATGCACAAAATTAGAGGAAGCATCAAAAGTGGATGAAGAGTCGAGCTTTATCATAAGACGCCTCAAGGTCTATACCTCTTCAGTAAATAAACTCCCAGCCGGGGATATTGAAACTACTTCAAGAGCTGCAACTATCTCAGCTTGATGTGTAGTATATCGAGATGAATTTGGCCTTCTAGCCCCACGGCCGCGACCACGTCCACCGGTTGGTCTCCCATATAGCTTCCAGCATGATTCCTTAGTGTGTTTCGACATTCCACAATGGTCACATCTTTAGGGATTCTCTTCAGAAGAAGCACAAGTCGTCTGTAATGATTGAGAAGCTATAAATCTAGCTTTCTCAAATGGCCTAGTGGATAACATCACACCTCTTCTACTCTTTTCCTATTGAACACAGGAGTAAGTTTCCTCTAAAGAAATCAGAAGACCCTTTCCCAAAATTTGGATCCTAATAGGGTCATATTCAGCATGCAATTCAATAAGAAACTTGTAGACTCGCTCAGTCTCAACCTTCTTCCTGTATTCTGACATGTCCTCTTCACACTTGGGATGATAAGTCTCATAATTGTCTAGTTGTTTCCATAGGTCATTCAAAGCAACATAGTACTGGTTAGTTGTCAATTCCCCTTGCTTCAAGCCATGGACTTTGTCACGCAACTCATACACCTAACCAAAATTTCCATGCTGAGAATAGGTATTAGTCACAGTTTTCCAAATTTTTGTTGCGACATCTAACATTGAATACCCATTTGCAATCCTAGGCTCCATTGAATTAATTAGCCAAGACATGACTAATGAGTTTTCGGAGTCCCATCTATTATAAGTGTTACTCTGAGATGCAGATGTAGCCTTAGAACCAGTAACATAACCTTGTAACCCCTAACCTTGATAAACAATAAGCAAGACTTTGACCAAGCAAGGTAATTTGTTCCATTGAGCTTTACCAGGCTAATTTGCAAAGAAGGATTGTCATACGAAGGGACAACTTTAGTGTCTACACTTACTATAGCATCACCCATTGTCAAAAATTGCAAAAACTTACTAAAACATGTTTGAATACCGAAAAAATACCCTAAAAATAGTGCAACCTGAAAGGCATCCCTGAAAGAATGAGAATCAGTGTAGGAAAATATTCTAAGAGGATGCGCAACACCAAGGCGATGCTACTGGAATGATCCGCAGAAATTGTCGGCGGAGCGTGAGCCCACGCGCGGCGTCCGCTAGAGACCGTAAAGCGAGCAAGGGCTGATCAACACTCCTTTTTCACCTGGCCTGGGTGGTGACAACTCACTCTCTCTCCTATGGTCACGATAGCTTCAACCTAGGCTAGGGTTTTTTCTCTCTCTACTGTTCTCTCTCTCTCTAATGTGTTTAGTTTGAGAAAAAGGTGGGTTTAAGGCTCTAATACCATGTTGTTTTTCCTGTGGAGAGAATTTTCTATTTGATCGATACAATTAAAGAGTGGTTACACATCTATTTATACATAGGAAGTATATGTAAAATACCTATGTTACCCTTTACACTAAAATTAGAATTAACCCATAAAAAAGACCTACTAGACAATAATTATTCATCCTCATTGTTATCTATATCCATTTATTGATCAAGCCCTTTTGACTTCATTAATATGTTGATCTTCTTAATCTTCTTGTCCATCTTGTTTATCTTATCAACCTTTTAAGAAGGAATGGCCTCAAATTGGGCCTTCTTAGCAAAAAACCCCTTGTCTTGCTAAGTTTTGTCAGCTTGCTCTTTCTTTTCGGATTACCTTTTATTCTCCTCATCTTTAATGTTTATGTGCTCTTTCCCTTTATTAAATTGAGAATCTTTTATTTTAAAGAGCTTCTTAAAATTAGCAACCATGATCCTCTTAATCATTTTCTCAAGCTTGAAAGATGAAACAGTGCCTTTAATAGTCATTTTCTCCATAGTAGAAGAAGAAGAGGCAGAACTAATAGTAGTAAGATGATGAATAATAAGTGATGGAGAGTTCCCTAAAGCAGACTGGGAGCCTTAAAGATTAGAAGAATTCAAATCGAGATGTTCATAAGGGATTGAAGTTTCTTCGACTTTAACCAATCTATTCGCGGTTTTAAGCCAGTTAACATTTTGATCTGTACACCCTTTATCTTTTCTAAATGCTTTCTTGACTATAAAAAATAAGGGTAAAAGAGAAATAACTTGATGCATATGACACAGAAAATGCTAGCACATAACACATCGTCAAATGCAACTAATGTTATATTCTAATATAACTCGGTCGGGACCATTCAAAATGAAGATTGAAGAATCGCCTTTGACAACTGTGAGAATCAAAATGTGCCTTTTTTGTAGCCAAATATTTAGAATATCTTCTTAGTTTTATTTCTTGATTCCTTTTCTTTTTGCCGCAAACAACATTTTTTAGCAGGGTCTCCTATTTACATACAGTTGAGATTTTTTGCTTTGTTTCGGATAAAGATATAAAAATATTTGGCTTAAAATAAAAAACTTCATATCTTACCCTCGAAAGTTAGACTTTACATGGAATAAGTAGGCCTTATCTAAGTATTTACAACACTTTAAAACTCAATCCCAAAGATATTTGATATGGCATGTAACAGTCTAATTTTTTGGGGTCGTTAATAGTGATTTACTAGTCTGTGAATAATACCATCGGTCCAGAACTTTGTATTATTTCAGACCGAAAAAATTAGTACATGTGTCTAATATTCTAATTAATATTTTTGGAGCACGTTTGCATGATTTAGATGGGTATAAAATATTTCATGAATATTTTTGGAGAATTGCAGCAACTTATGAATATTATTTTTAGTGTCGGATATTAAGGAATAAATGAAGGATTATTTTTGTGTGATAAATTTAATTAATTTGTGGAGTTAAACAATATTTGGAAGTGAATTATTTGAGAAATATTTAGAGCCATTGGATGAGATTACGTAGGATTTGATCATAGTCATTCATTTGGCATAAACTTAAGGAGTCAAATTTGATTTTTCAACTCAAAAGCAACCCTTCTCTTTCTTCTTCGTCCATCCTCCCACCATCTTTCTTTCCTTCTTCTTCCTTTTCTTTCATTTTCTCTCAATTCTCTACTTCAAAAACCTCATTCAATCACCTAATTAAACTAAAGATTATTAATTAAACCTTGGGAATCAAGTAGTAGAAGCTAAAATTTGGAGTTCCTAAGCTTGGGATTTGGAGTTGCCATTGAAGGAGGTGAGTTGTGATTTTTGGGTTTTGTTATTTAATTAGTAAAATTCAAGAATTAGGCATGGAATAGATGCAGTAAATATTGTAATTATATTTAATGAAATCGGTGACTGATTAATTATTATTATTCAATTTCATGAATGGTGTATAAACGATAGTATATATTTTCTTAAATGGTTAATGATAAGATGACTTGATCTTATATTTTTAGAAGTGCTGTGCGACTTGGTATTGTAATTTGGAGTTGAGGTTTGGGGGATTGAACATTGGAAGTGCTTTATTTTCTTTGTGTGACAAGTCGATTTTTAGGAGAAACTCTTGCGAATTTTTCATAGGAATTTCCCTAAGTTTTTATTTATCTACAAGAAAAAAATTTATTAAAATATTACTTGGCTCCTTATGAAAACTTAGCCACTTCTAATGTATATTTCGGGTTCATTAGGTATAATAAATCGGTGCTCCGGCACCGAATGTGGCATCCGTTATCTGATCCTCTGGGATTGGCCGGCGGGTATTACAGGAGCGGTGGACTCTATTCAAAGATCGGAGGAGTAGCATCAGAATAGAAATATCATTTTGGGTAGAATATATAGTAAATTGTGATTTTGGCATGTATAGAAAAATATGGTAAAAAGGTATTGAGGTTGTTATATTGAAAATGTAATTAATGAGATTGATGGTTATTTAAGTGTTATGATCTTATTTTATTATGGTGTATGAATGTTAATAAATATTCCTTGGAATGAATGGTAAATTAACATGATAGGGCTTATGCGAATCGATGCAACCATATAGAAGTGCTGCATGATTTTGAGTTGATTGAAGTTATGGGGATTGGAGGAGAATTTATATTGGGAGTGTATATATTTACTTTGTGTGGAAAGTTAATTTTTAGGGAAAACTCTTGTGAATTTTTCGAGGAAACTCTTGTGAATTTTTCGTTGGAATAGATGTACAAACTTACTTAATGGTTACATGCTCTAGGGGAAACTCTTGTTAACTTTTAGGGAAAACTGTTATGAATTTTTAGGGGAAACTCTTGTGAATTTTTCGTAGGAAGTGTCCACATCATGCTCTACCTAAGTGGTTACATGTACAAACTTTTTGTAATTCATTGTCTCCTAACATTAAATTTACTTTGGATGCAACTGCTAGAGGATCTTTTGAAAGAAAGGGGATTGATGAAGCTTATGACTTGATAGAAGAGATGGCGAGCAATAGCCATTATCAAAATACCTCAGAAAGGAAAAGGACTACAGGAGTCTATGAGATTGATGGCATAACCGTGCTTAATACCAATGTGGACAATATGGTAAGAAAGTTGGATTTGTTGACCACTAACTTCGTTAATTCTATTGTGCAAACATGCAACAGGTGTAATAGTCAATATGGAGTTGGGGAATGCATATTGGATACTTTAAACCCTCAAACTTTAGAGCTAGTCAACTACATGATGCATCGAGGAAGGAAGAATTACCTATATTCTAACTCTTATGACAACAGTTGAGAAATCACCCTAACCTTTCTTATGGGAATCCAAACAACGCCTTGAATCCATTGCCAAGTTTTCCTCTCCAAGAGAAAAAGGTTCATGATTATCTCCTTACTGCTCTTTCCAAATTCCACATGAAATTCATGAATTAAACTAGGGAAAATCACAAAATCTAGTAAATAGCAATTAGGAATTTGGAGATCCAATTTGGACAGTTTGTAAGCATGATGGCCTCAAGAACTTAAGGTACATTACTTAGTAATACTGAGAAAAATCCTAAAGAATAGGTAAAGGCTATTGCTTTGAGGAGTGGTAAAGAATTGGAGGATCTACCCAAGAAGGAAGAGGAAAAGAAAGAGAAGAAGGAAATTCCCATCATTGATCTTGAAGAAAAAGAGGAGGTAAAAAACCCTATGTCCCACCTATTCCTTTCCCTCAAAGACTCAAGCAATCTAAGGATGATAAAAGCTTCCTGAAATTTCTTGATGTGTTCAAAATCTTCAAATATATATTCTTTTCACCAAAGCTCTTGCTCAAATGCCTAGTTATGCAAAATTCTTGAAGGAGATCTTGAGTAAGAAAAGGAAGATCGATGATCAAGAAATGGTAATGTTAATGGAGGAGTGTAGTGCAATCATTCAAAATAAATTACCCCCTAAGTTAAAGGATCCAGGAAATTTTTCTATCCCTTGTAATATTGGAAATCTTGATTTTGATAAGGCTTTAGCTGATTTAGGTGTAAAGTATTAATCTTATGTCTTATGAGGTTTTTAAGATGTTAGGGATTGGAGAACTGAAGCCAATAAAGATGTCTCTACAATTAGCAAATCGATCCGATCAAATGACCAAGGAGAATTGTGGAAGACGTACTCGTCAAGGTAGGTAAGTTTATTTTTTCTGTTGATTTTGTTATCCTTGACATTGGTGAAGATAGAGAAGGATCTCTCATCCTTGGAAGACCTTTCCTTATAATCGCAAGAGCCTTGATTGATGTTCACAAAGGTAAGCTAACGTTAAGGGTAGGTCAGGAGGAAGTTATTTTTTATGTTCTTAAATCTTGCAAACTTTCTATAGATTCTAGTGATTGGTTTAGAAT
Source organism: Jatropha podagrica (assembly GCA_947857235.1). NCBI lineage: Eukaryota > Viridiplantae > Streptophyta > Magnoliopsida > Malpighiales > Euphorbiaceae > Jatropha > Jatropha podagrica. The sequence goes on along the minus strand of CANUEP010070910.1, from coordinate 21,989 downwards.
TGATGTTGTTGATGATTGTGTGGAAGACACTTTATATACTAAAGATACACTAATCATTGATAACATTAATACTAATGTTCAAAACATCAAAAGTGAGGAAGAGAGCAAACCACCAAAGCAAGAACTAAAATAGCTTCCTTCTCATCTTAAATATGCTTTCTTAGGTGATAATAATTCTTTTCCTTTCATTATTTCCTCTCACTTATCACTGGATCAAGAGAAAAGATTGTTGCAATTTTTAAGGAAGCATAAAAAAGCTTTAGGATGGTCAATAGCAGATTTGAAGGGGATTAATCCAAGTGTGTGTGCATGCATAAGATCTTGATGGAGGAAGACTACAAGCCTACAATTAAGCACCAAAGGAGACTGAATCCAAACGTGAAGGAAGTAGTCAAGGCAGAAATCATTAAACTCTTGGATGCAGGAATTATTTATCCAATCTCAGATAGTAGTTGGGTAAGCCCTGTGCAAGTTGTTCCCAAGAAAGGAGGTATGACAGTTATTTCTAATAATAATGAGTTAATTTCTACTAGAATTGTCACAGATTGTCGTGTGTGTATTGATTATCATAAATTAAATAAAGCAACACGGAAAGACCATTTCCTTTTACCTTTTATTAATCAAATGCTTGAAAGACTTGCAGGTATCCTTACTATTGCTTTCTAGATAGTTATTCAGGGTATTTTCAAATTCCCACAGCTCTAGAGGATCAAGAAAAGACCACTTTCAGTTGCCCTTATGGTACTTTTGCATATAGGTTAATGCCTTTTGGGTTGTTCAATGCACCTGCAACTTTTCAAAGGTGTATGATGTCCATATTTTTTTTACTTTTATGGATGATTTTTCTGTGTTTGGTTCTTCTTTTGATTCTTGTCTTCATAACCTTTCTTTAGTAATGCAACGATGTGAGGGCACTAACCTTGTCTTAAATTGGAAAAAATGTTATTTTATGGTTAGTGAAGGTATTGTTTTAGGGCACAGAATTTCTAAAAAGGGGATAGAGGTAGACAAAGCTAAGATTGAAGTAATTGAAAAGGTACCACCTCTAAATTCAGTCAAAGGAGTCAGAAGCTTTCTTGGTCATGTCGGTTTTTATGGAAGATTTATCAAGGAATTCTCAAAAATCACTAAACCTCTTTTTAATTTGTTAGTTAAAGATGTTCCTTTTGATTTTAACGAAGAGTGTTCGAATGTTTTTAACAGGTTGAAGAAGGAATTGATCTTAACTCCTATAATTGCTACACCAAATTAGAACCTATTGTTTGAACTCATGTGTGATGCTAGTGATCATGCCATAGGAGGCATTCTTGGGAAAAGAAAGAAAAAGAAGTTGCATGTCATATACTATGCCAATCGTACCCTGAATGATGCACAACTCAATTATGCCACCACTCAAAAGGAGCTCCTAGCTATTGTTTTTGCTTTTGATAAATTTAGAGCATATTTGTTAGGAGCTAAAATTATAGTTTATATTAATCATTCAGCCATTAAGTATTTGTTAGAAAAGGAAGATGCAAAGCCTAGACTAATTCGTTGGGTTTTTCTTTTGCAGGAATTTTATTTGAAAATTCGTGACAAGAAAGGAATTAAGAATCTTGTAGCCGATCACTTGTCTAGGCTTGAGTTGGGGAAAGAAGAATAAGAAGAAGTTCAAATGAATGAAGACTTCCCTCATGAGCACCTTCTTCTCCTAGTGAATAGGCAAGCTCCATGGTATGTAGACATAGTGAATTACCTTGTTTACATCATTACTCCTTCTAATCTTTCTTATCAAAAAAAGCAAAAAATTTCATGATGTCAAATTTTATTATTAGGAGGAGCCTTTCTTGTTTAAGTATTGTAATGACCAACTCTTTAGAAGGTGTGTGCCGTAGGAAGAAATGGAGAGTGTACTTAGATTTTGTCATTCTTTAGAATGTGGAGGACATTTTGGAGGAAACAAAATGGCATCATGAGTATTAGAAAGTGGTTTGTATTAGCTTAACTTATTTAAATATGCTTTTAATTTTATTCATCTTTGTGATCATTGTCAAAGGTTAGGAAATATCTCCAAAAGTCATGAGATTCCATTAAACAACATTCTTGAAATGGAGATCTTTAATGTTTGGGGCCTGGACTTTATGGGACCATTCCCATTTTCTTATTCCAACCAATACATCTTGGTGGTAGTGGATTATGTCTCTAAATGGGCAAAACCATTACTCTACCTAATAATAATGCCAAGAGTGTGATGAGCTTCATTAAGAAATACATCTTTACACGCCATGGTACTCCTCAGGCAATTATCAAGGATGGAGGTAAGCATTTTTGTAATAAGTGTCTAGATTCTTTTCTTACAAAATATGGTGTTACTCATCATGTGGGTACCCTGTACCATCCATAAACAAGTGGACAAGTTGAGGTAACTAATAGAGAGATCAAGAAGACTTTGGAGACTACAGTTGGTCGATCAAGAAAGGATTGGTCCAAGAAGCTTCATGATGCACTTTAGGCCTATAGAATTGCATTCAAAACACCAATCAGTATGTCTCCATATCAAATGGTCTATGGTAAGGCATGTCATCTACCCATTGAGTTGGAACACAAGGTTTATTATGCAATACAATTCTTAAATTTCAATGCCAAAGAGGTGGGGAAAAGGAGATTGCTTCAATTAAACATGATGGATGAAATGATGATGCATGCTTATGAGAATGTCAAAATTTACAAGGATTGCACAAAAAAATGGCATGTTAAACACATTATTTTGCGGGATCTAAGAATAAGATGATAGGTATTAATCTATATCTCTGGACTTCATCTGTTTCCAGGGAAGTTGCGCTCTCGACGGTCCAAACCCTTCACAATAAAAGAAAATTTCCCACATGGAGCGATTGAGATTATTGATGGAAATCGAAGCTTCAGGGTTAATGCTCATAGACTGAAAGTGTTCCAAGATGAAGCTTTTGATTCGATCAAGACTATAATGAGTCTCACCTAAAAAGATGGGGTCACATGAGTCGAGCTTAACGATGTTAAACAAAAGCGCTTATGGGAGACAACCCATATACATTTTATTTTCTTCGTTCTCTTTGCTTAAATATCAATATATTTTCATTTTATTTTTTCTTCGACCTATTTTTTTTCACCAGACTTGCAGTTTTGTTTTTTTTTTTCAGGGATTTTTCTTGCAGGTTAGTGTCTGGCTCGCCCGTGCCAAGCAAAGCATGATTTTGCTCTACAAGTCAGCGTTTGCACGCCTAGACCATGCCAAGCAGAGCAGGATTTCCCTTCGAGAGTCAGTGTTTGGCATGCCCAGACCATGCCAACTAGCATGCCCATGCCAACCTGAGCAAACGTAACACGTACAAGTCAATGCCTAGCACGATCGTACTAGCTCACCAGCATGCCCGTGCTAATTTAGAAAATCAAACACAAACCATGCTCACTATAGCACACCCGTGCTAGGTATGCATCTCTCTTTACAAATTGCAGGTCAGTGTCTAGCACACTCGTACCAGCTCACCAGCACGCCTATGTCACTATTCATTCAATTAAAAGAGTTGACTTTTTGGTTCCCGCGCGAACCCTAACCCTCAACCTTTATAAACACCCTCATCTCCCTTTAAGCCTCTCACTCATAAACGACATCTCCACATCCCTCAAACACTCTCCAACTTCCATTATTCTTCTTCCTCAACACCCACATCACTCATCCTTCATCATGCCTCCACGATATAAATGAAGTTGTTCTGCTACATCTGTGACCGCAAGGGTTTGACCCACACCATCTCCTGCAGTTGGATCACCTCCACCTCCACCCATAGGACCACCTCCTCCACCATTCGAGATCGGATCAAGTGAGCAATGAGAAAGGTAGAATAACCTCTCTCTTTGTCCCATTCTCCCCAATCGTTTTATAAATGAGGAAGCGTTGGAACAAGTCAATCTTAAGAATGCTGTCTTAGAGCCACTTAAAAGGATTAGGTGGGAGTAATTTATTTCAATGAAAGATTTTGTTTATGTATCACTGACCTTGGAGTTTTTGAGTTCCTTTTTTGCCACTATTTTTGTCTTGCATGAAGAATACCCCAGCAATATTAAGTTTAGGCTTTTTGGCAGAAACTATGAGCTCCTAGTGAATGAGGTTAATTTGGATTCCCCATTAAAAATGCAATTAAACAAGTACCCAAAGATTTTTCCGATCACAGTACATGGACCAAATTGACTGGGAAAAATAATTACAATCCTAGGATCTCAAAAGCGTCTCACTTACGCAACCCAGCATATAGGTACGTTCGCAAATTTCTAGCTAACACCATTTTTAGACGTAGTGAGAGATGGAGTTTTGGGATTAAACGAATCATACTTTATTTAGGCTATAAATCAGGGGATTTTTCTTAATGTCGATTTTTGGTTATGCCAAAGATGGGCTAGAATTGCACGGGTAGATAAAGGGGCTATTATGATGGGATGTTTTGTGACTCGTATTGCCTCTTATCTAAACGCATGGAACTCCGCTTGACCAGTTTATGACATAGTAGGAGGTGACACTAGGCTTGATTTAGACGTCATGCTACAAATGAAGCTTACTGAAAGAATAGGAGATACATTTCATGTTGTGGGATCCTAGGAAGATAGGCTTGTTACTGATAGTGGAGGTGAAGAGGGAGATCCCATTAACATAGAAGCGGATCAACCTCAACCACCTAGTTTTGAAACTTTTTTTGGTGTTGGCACTTCTGGGGCAAGACCCTCTTCTTAGCAGCAATCCAACTTGTCCAATGAGGAAGTTCTTGCTCGTTTAATGCTTAAAATAGACATGGTTGACGCTCGCTTTCATGGGATGGAGACTATGATTGCTGACAGGTTCTAATCCATCGAAATTATACACGGGAGACTTGAATCACAACTAGACACCATGCAAACCTAATACCAAGGAATCAATAGTCAGCTCCAGACAGTGATTTAAATGCTGTAGTATCATCCTCCACCACCTCCTACAGATTGACTTTTCTGTGTTTCATTTTGTTCTTTTTCGTTCCTTTCTTTTATTTTCGTATTGTCTATGTTTGGGATTGTCTTTTTAATATTGTTCTCTATGTTTTCAACTTAGTTGTTTTTTTCAGACTTATTTTTACTTTATTATTTAGCCTGTCTTCTTTCTTTTTCAGCCTTTTAGCTTCTCATATGTTTCCTTCATATTTTCATTGTATTCCTCAATAAAACAGTGGTAAGAGGTTCTTCATACTTTCTTTTAATTCTTTAGTCTTTCACATTGAGGACAATGTGCTACATTAAGTTGGGGAAGAGACATATTTTTGCTTGTTTTCTTTTGCATGAACAGTTCAATATGGTTGGGATAATTATAAGCAAATTTAAAATTATCATAATCTTATAACTTGTATAAATTTGGTTGTTTTCTTCTATAGCTTGTTTTAGCTTAAGTTTGAACTATGTAACTTAATGTTATTCCTTGATATGAATATTTATTTTTAAAATCATAAATACTCATTTTTAAAATTATTGTGATAGATATGTATGTTTTAATCCAAATTTATTTAACCTTGGCATTCCTGGAACAAAATTGAAAATTCTTTTGAGATAATTTTTAAAGTGCTCACATTAGAAAGAGATAGTTTATGCATTCTTTGTTGAACTACATATTTTAGCCTAGACCACCATAAGATAATTATAACCCTTGCAACCAATTTGAAGCCTATAAACCAATTTTTTTTTTTTTACCCTTATTAAAACCTAGGCATTGAATCCATTTTTAACTTTTACTCCAAGTGCAATCATGTATAATTGAGAGATTTGATTTTATTAAAACATATTAAGAAAATAAAAAAATAGAGAAATTTTTCATTCAAACACTAGCAAAAAAAAAAATCAAAGAAAAGCACCCTGAAAAGTAATCAATCAATAGTACCATCGATCTATTGATTTTTTCCGTATTATTTTTTCGTATTATTTTTTAGTGTCGGTACTAGTGATTTATTGGTCTATAAATAGTACAATCGGTCCGAAACTTAGTATTATTTCAACCTGAAAAAATTACTATGCATGACTAATATTCTATTTAATATTTTTTATGTTTGCATTATTTAGGTGAGTAAAAAATATTTCATGAATATTTTTGGAGAATTAAGGCATTTAATGAATAGTGTTTTCTAGTGTAGTATGTTAAGAAATAATTGAGGAATTATTTTTATGGAATTAATTTAATTAATTGGTGGAGTTAAATAATATTTGAAAGAGAATTATTTGATGAATATTTAGAGTCATTGGATGAGAATACATTGACTTGATCATAGCCATTCATTTGGCATAAAATGAAAAAGCCAAATTTGACTTTTCCACCTAAAAGTTAGCACTCATCAACACCTTCTCTTTCTTCTCCTTCTTCTTCCTCCATTTTCTCTCATTTTCTTACTTCTAAACTACCTCAAATCTTATGAATTAAACCAAATAGTAGCAACTAAACCTTAAGAATCAAGTGAAAGAAGTAGAAATTGGTGATTAAAAGCAAAGAAAATTGGAGTTACCATTAAAGCAAGTAAGCTGTGACTTTTAGAATTTGTGATTTACCAAGTAGAATTTAAGGTTTAGGCTTGAAATTGATGCATTAAATCATGCTCCATCCATTTTTTTTGATTTTTTATTTTAATGTAAATTTTTTCTACTTGAAGAGGTTGGTGAACCCTCTCTCAAAGGGAAGGAAAAAGCTAAAGAGTAGAGCTTTATAAGCTCCTTCAAGCTTCTTATAAGGTTAGTGCATTATTATGTCATTTTCTTCAAGTTTCAATTTTTAGGTTTTGAATGATTTTTGAGAATTACGTGAATTGTGTTCGGGAATTGGTCATTTGATTGTTGTTATGTGATTTTCCATGCTTACTAAACATAATGAAATGCTTGAAAGAGAAGGAGAGCATCCCCTTCTCCTTCCCCTTCTCTTGGCCGAATCTCCTTAAGAGGAAGGCCTTTGATTTTGTTCTTTGCTTTTGATTTCCCTTAATGGTAAATGTGTTTTGGATTTGTATTCTTTCAAGAGGGTGTGATTATTTTGCAAAAGAACCATTCTCCCTCTCTTTTCCAAGGTTGGTCGAACCTATGGAGGGTGAAGGGCACCTTACTCCTTTTAATTTTGATGCTTGATTTCAACTTAAATGAGCTTGTTATTAAGTAAGTTAATGGTGGTTAAAACCTCTCTCTTGAATTAATGTTTAAGTACTTTTTGCAAAACTTAAAGAAAGTTTTTAAGGTGTAAAATGAACTTGTGAAGCTAAATGTGTGTTAGTAAAGGTTTTAATGTTTTGAATTAAGTACTTGACTTGAAATGTGGAGGTTTGAGGTAGGAAAACCTCTTTCTCCTTATTGACCTAAAGGGGGCAAACCACCCTAGGGTGGTAAGGCATGTTTTTATTTTCTTTAAATATCGATTTTAAGTATTTTAAAGCTATGTATATAAGAGTATTGTGAAAGTATGATTTTAGACTGGGACATGAGTAGATTTTGATAAATTTCACAAGTTGTAAGTAAAGGAATTTTGAAATAAAAAGTATTAAGTTGTGAAATGTATTGCTAATGGATTGTGTATAAGAAATAAGATTATTTGTGAAAAAATGGTTTTGTTTTAGGCTCAAGTATGTATGATTGGAATGTAGTAGGATGAGGTTTATTCCGGTTATGAGCATGCTCGGCTATCAGCCTTTTGTTATGTTATACTATGATCATATACTAGGGTTATCAGCTCTTCTAGATAAGCAGACACGCTTATCAACCCGTGACGCTTTCACAAGCCAGTTTTCTGATGGTGCTTTCACAGACCACAACTGGTGGCGCTTTCATAGGCTAAATTCTATTCTGATATCTACGTAACCAAATCTACTTATATTTCTTTCAGACTACGTATGAGCCCTAAACTAAAAATAATTTCTATTCTGTTATGAAAGAAAAGGAAATGTATTTGTAAATATGGAAATTTTTCTTAGATTTGTCGAATCTTGAATTTATTTTTAAGGATGAACACTTTTTATATAATTATGATTTTGTTAATTTATGGTTAAGTTTTCATATGACTAATGTTTTAAGTATTTTTAGTATAATGGAAATTTTATGATTTATTTCTAAGCATTTCTTTTATATGTAATATGTTTAAATACTTTATTTAACACCACTGAGTCTTCCACTCACCGCGTTGATTTTTATCACATGCAGGTTGTAAGCGTTGGGTGCTACTTGAAGATTAAAGGCGTAGCATCAGAGAAAAAGCTTATTTTTGGGTAGGACATGTAGTAAGATGTAAATTATGGCATGTATAGAAATATTGCAAAAAGTTTGAGATTGTAAATATTGAGTTGTAAATTAATGAGATTTGAGATTAATTATAATATTTTATCTATATGTACATTTTAAATGAATGATTATTAGTAATTATTTCTTTGAGAGTACGATATTCCATTAAGATAGAATCTAAGATTATTGATGTGATTATATAGAAGTGTTGCGTGATTCTATTGTATTGATTTGGAGGTTGGGGTTTGAAGGAGTAAACATTGGAAGTGTATATATTTTCTGTGTGGTAAGTTGATTTTTAGGGTAAACTCTTGCGTATTTTTCGTAGTAATTTCTCTAAAACCTCCATTTAAATTTTAATTACTTGCCTCTTTACGAAAACTTAGCCACTTCTAATATATAATTTAGATTATTATGTAAGGTAATACGGTGTTCCGGCACCGAATGTGGCATTCGTCATCTAGTCTTCCGGGATTAGGTGGTGGGTGTTACAAAATCAATTTTAAGCAAAGAAGAAATTACTCAAGTATTATAAAAAGACCTTGCCAAAAGCATCTCTAATAATGAGCAAGTGAAAGATTTCAAAATAATCTCCCATTGCAAATGAACGTACATGTTTTAATGAAATCAAAATCTTGATATTGTACATTTTTGCACTCTTTGATTTCCTATATCCATTTTTTTTTTTTACTTTACTAACTCAACCCTATAAGCCCCATTACAATTCTAGTAAAAGACCTATTGATCTTGATAATGGTGTATCACTTAAAATTGTGGAGAATAGATAACTAATTTTGCCTATGAGAATGTTGAATTTAAATTCGTCTATATTTCAAAGGTTAATAAGTTTTTGTGAAAACTCATATATTATCTATCATAGTTTGATTAATTTTTTATGTTGAAGTCTTGATAATTTATATTTATACTAGGGAATGCATTTTGTTAAAATTTTGAATTTTTGTAAAAATATGGCTAGCATAGAAAACACTTAATTTATTTTCATGTTAATTAGATTTTTGATATTTTTAAGATTGTGAGTGATTATCTCCAACCATATTAAGTTATTTTTGTCTAAGTTTTGTTTTGTTTTATTTTGTTTTAATTTTATTGTTTGAGAACAAGCAATGGTTTAAGTTTAGAAAATTTTGATAGGTCATATTTTCATAGTATTTTCAGTTTAATGTTTATTAGGAATTTTGATATTTTTAATTAATTTGATTAGCTTTTATTTAGATTTATTTATGTTTTCAATTAAATTTTCTTGATTCTTGATAAACTTGATTTGAAGGATTTTTAATAGAAAAATAGCAAGATTTGCATCAAAGAAGGTTAGGCTGAAAATTTAAGTGGGCAAAATTCCACTATTTAGCACATGAAGATTTGAAGCCCAAACAGAGCTCATACATGGATTTGTATGAGACTAATAAAAGAGCCCGCCTTAACATTACTCAAGCTCAATTTGTTGGAAGAAGACTCCTAATTAGGAAGAAATCCGACTCAAATTACTTTCCTACACAAATTATATTTCTTTCTAATTAGGCCAGCTATTTTCCTACTCGGATTAGAAGATACCCTGTGAAGTCTATATAAAGGGAGATCACTAGGGCATTCTTATCATCAAATCTTAGATCTCAAATATTTGTTTTACTCTTTTCTTAGTTTTTCTCTCTTTGTAAGACTTCAAACACTCAAGTTGTGTAAAGAATCAAGAGAGCCGTCAACGCTATTGTTTGACTAGTTTTTATCCCTCAAACTCTTAGTGTTGTTTTATTTCCATTAATTCATATTGTTTATGGAATTATTTTCAGATTTAATTGAGTTTTATTTGATTAATATGTCGAACTAAACTCTCATACTAGGGATTATATGTAGTTTAACTTCTACTCCAATTTATGATATTAGATTTATTTTCTTTGTTTAAGATATAATTTATTGTTGAACTTAATGCTTCCATATAGAGTTTCTCCCCTGGATTGATTTGTTTCATTAATCACTATCAGAAGAAGGATTTTTTATAAGAAAAGGGTAATAAATATTACATGAGAATAATAACTTGATGCGGAAGCTATACGGTTTGACTCATGAGGGGTTTTCATAATTTAACGACCTTAGGTTATGAATTCTTGAACAAACCATAAAACTTAATGATTTAATTCATGTTTGGTTGCGTTATTGGGAGATAGATAATTAGATGAGATTAAAATAATTAACAATATATTGGGAGAGTTTATTAGTGACTTTAGAATTGTTTTCCTTACTTGAACAATTAAAATTGATTAGCAAACTAATAAAGCAAATTGGGTAGAGTTAAGTGAAATCAACATCCCTTGTAGCTTTTAAACCTTGATTTCTTTTCATCAAATATTCTTATTTGAATTCTTTTCTATTGTTTCATTTTATTTTATTTTACTTCTACAATTATTCTCTTTACTGTCATTTAAATAATAGTAGATTAAGAAAATTTTGGTACTTGGTATACAATTTTCGTGGGATAATACTTTACTCACTCTTTATTACTTGTTGTGATTTTGTATACGTGCGAAAAACACTGTCAGCATTTTTCAAAATAGATTGCAAATGAGATTTCTCATGCATATATCTCTCAAAGCAATCATGTGAAATAGTGAACCTAAATAGAATTCTAAATCTGGGACAGAAAATAGACATTAAAAATTTAAAGTCTAGTCCTTCCACAAATTTAAAAAGAAGTTCATAAATAATAACCATAAATATTATAGCTTTCCTTATACCATCCTAATCAAATTTTCTAGTAATAGTGCCCCCCCTCTCCTAAATTTATCGATTGCAAATTAAGTGTTTGTCTTGATTCTCCAGTAGACGTCATTTTTTATATGCAGACAAATGATATTTAAGTAATGTGGTGTCATTCTTTTTTGGATCACAATTATATTCTCTACTATAATAATTGCATTTACCTTTAATGTTTTCTTTTGCATCTTTAAATTTGGACAAGTGATTCCATACATTTGATCTAGGCATTACTATTTTTCGTTTTCCTTTATTTGTAGATGCACTTGTAAACTCCATGGAAGGTGCACTTGAATCTATGGATTATGATTCATTCATTGGTGTTTTTTCATACTCGTTGAAATTCATCTTAAAAAAATATTAAACTAGTTAAAAAATGTAAAATTTATAACATTAATAATTGACATATAATCCCTCTGTATATATGCATGCACCAACAAAGATATATATAATTGCCAATTTAATATCTCATTTTTACTAAGTTTGCTCTTGTAGAGGGTTAATAATTGCTATGTCTAATGATTGCCATATCAAAAGCAAACAATAAAATAATTGTTATATTTTCAATTTACTATCCAGCTAACATCATGGGCTATCCATCTATGAGCTAACTAAACCCAACAGGTAAAAATCCCAAAATTCAGCTCGACAGACAAATTTGACGACCCCTCTTTTTTCCCTAGGTTCAACTTCACATCTGTCTCCCACCTATTTATTCAAGAATCAGGGAAATGGAAAGGTAGAAACACAAGTGTGGCAAATTTAAGTGCAAAGAGGAGAGAACCTACAAGATATATGATATAAGAAAGAAAAGAAATGATAGAATGAATGTAAGATAAAAACTATTTATTAATAGTTTAATGGTGAAAATCTTTTATAAATTAAAAATTAAAAATATTTAATTTATCTTAAGCTTTTTAGGAACTTTTTTATGAAAACATAGATGTTGAATATATTTCCTTTTTATGTTTTAATATATTCCTTTTTTATGCACTTTTCTCAATAGGATTTATTTTACTGATATAAGTTTTTTTCCATTATCTTCTCTATAAGGTTCAGTATTCTTTGAACAAGATCTAATCTACTGTATCTACCAGGAAATTTAAATATGGGAGTGTGAGTTCCTTATTGTCTTCATTGTCATTGTCATTGTAATTATTCTCGGTAAAAACATGACAGAATAAAAGAAACACAACTTTGACATAATTTTTGGAAGACTTCCAATAATGATGTCGTTAGTGATGTTGCTGAAAGAGCAAAAATTATAAACTTGATATGAAATCAAGAGGCTTTCTCTTTATTTCTTTAAGCCCTGTTATAACCTTTATTTCTTTATTCACGTATCCAACTTCAGTGAGAACAAACGAACAACAAGATGGATCAGATTCTTAAAAAAAAAAAATTAAAATTACAAAGCAATTAAAACAAACAAACAAAGAAAGTAAACAAGCAGATAAAATGCAATCACAAAAAAAATCTCATCTCCAGCAAATTAAAATTCGAATAAACATGGATCAGATTCATATTTAGGAATTTAGGTTTTCAAAAGATGCAGAAAAAATATAGAAAATACTTAAAACTTGAACCGAAAATAGTAGAGGAGAAGCGGCAGAGCAAGGAGACTTTAGGTTGGAGAGAACGGCGGTAGAGCAACGAGATGTTATGAGTGATAGTGGCTGAGAGAGACTAGGTTTGACGGAGAGCGTGTAGTGTGTGTCTACGTTAAGTTTTGACAGATTCAGTATTAATTTTCTTTCCTTGTAAAACGACATCGTTTAAAGTGTTGGTTAATTTGATTAATCGAAAATCGATAATCAAAATATTTTTGCCGAAATCCTCTTCATCGAATCGAGTTGGCCAAATTGGCCGAACCAATTGCACACCCCTATTATTCGTAAGATAAATCAATCAAACTATCTTTCTATTTCATTAGAATAGATCGATCATTCTTCTCATTTTATTAATTCTTTTGTTAAAAAAAAATGAAAAGATTTATAATTACGGGATATGAAGTTAACAAGGATATATATATATATAGGTGTAGGATTCTGAAATTTAATCATATTTTTCTAACAATAATTTGGATAATATTTACAACTAATTATTAATTAAAAATGTTATTTCAAATGAAGAAAACTTATTTCTTTCTCTCCTTTTATTTATCATTAGACTCTCTTTAGTTGAACAAAGAATTGAGTTAAACCCAAATCAACATAAACTATGAACAAGAAATGTCTTTTGTTTCAAGCTTCTTAGAAATCAAAGGAAAGGCATACTGGATAGGGAAGAGCGGCTGAGCCTTCATCAAATTCGAGTTTAAAGAGGAAAAGAAATCGACATCTAGCTTTATAAGATCCTGCGAATCCACAACCCACACCCTATCATTCTTTAGCTTAATAACCCAATTTTTGGTTGCCTATTAGCAATCGCTGTGGTGGAAGTATGATGCGTTGTGGTCTCCGCAAGCAATCCATTTGGCTCTAGATTTGAAACCAAACCACCTCCTTACGACAAAGAACCATATCTAACTCTTTTTTTAAACTCCATTTCCAATTTAGCAAAATAGTTGATTAAACCAAATTCTAATTGCTTCTAAAAACCCTCAATCCTAGTAAGAAATCGCCTCTCTTGGTGAAAAATATTGCCAAATATTTCTTTATTCCAACATTCAAGTTTCAAAGAAAAGTTTAAAATCACATGAGAAATAGGTAATAGTGCATTCCACTCAGCATAAACATATTATTTAAAACTTACTACGAGTAAGCCATGCTAGCATAAAATGAAAGGGAACAGTTATGTTAGGAAATGAACATGGGGGAGCAATTCGAATGATCATTCAATGATCAGACCCGATTCTAGCTAAATGAGAGATCGCTACATCTTGAAAGGCAAGCTGCCAAGTATAATTACAAAACCCTCTATCAAGCCTTTCTAAAAGGTTACCCCTCCTCCATGTAAAATTTGAACCACTATAGCCAAGATTGATAACCCACTCCCTCAGAACCAACTGATGAAATATTTTTCAATGCCCGATCTAAGGCTAGACCCTCGTGGGCTCTCTTACTTCGATAGAATGGCATTAATGTCCTAAAGAAGGACCTAAGGGTAGATGTGCTTTGAGATAAAAAATTTAAGTTATCCCATAATTCATATCGAGTAATTAACTCAGAACTACCTTAGACAACTATGACTTCTATCAATACCTTCTCCTCCGAAAAAACTCCCGTATGAATCCGCTAAGAATTACAACTAAGAATACGAAATCCCAAGTGTTCTTTCAGTAGACCAAAACACCTATGGAAAAACCAAAAGCTTCCACCTGATGAGAGTTGGGGAAACCAATTCTTTTAATGACCTTATTTGCTATTGCACCACTTACTCTAGGCTCTAAAAGGCAAAGAATGGAGGGCTTATGTTTATCTAACAATAAGTTAACAATTCTCATAAATGAGGAGTTGGCTGCCCCTTGATAGTTCTATGATATAATCAACATAAAAATATAGATAGTAGAGATAATGATCCCTTAAGAAAGCCCCTTACCCTAGTCTCAGAGGTAAAGGTCTCTAGTTTCCTTTTCAAATAATGCCTTATCATACTGTTGTCATCCGAACGAGCTTCAGAATTAAAACTAGTCGAATCTATATCATTCTCCAAAGAACCCTATAACAACTCCTAACGTAGGGACAACACATGCAGTGAAAGCAAAGTGGAGGAGATAACCAGGCCCTTGTAAATTAAATTAAGCAATCTACTAGCAAAAGGAAGATTTGATCAACCACCAAGTTGAATGTTAAAGGTTATTTCATCAACGAGGTTGTAGACACTCAAATTTTGCCCCAAAAATACTTAGTGATGATACTTTTGTTGTGAAAAAATAAGGTTTAAATATCCGATGAACTTGATTCTTAGACCAATGATTCGAGTTTAAGGAATGTCATCTATCAAGTCATTTTCACATTTTTGGGTTTATAGTGGTTCCGCATCAAAATAGCACCCAAAAAGCGTCTTGGGCCCATAACCATCTCGTGCACCGTCCTATTTTATGTGCTGCTCAGAATGATTTGGTGAAAATGACTTAATTTCACCTAAGGTCCCTTAAATATAGGCACTATCACAATGTCGTTCCTAAAATTCAATTTGTAGCAGTAAAATACTCAAAAATCTATTTATATAACAATAAAGTGACTTTCCCCTGATTTCCGATGAGAAGTCACTTGAAAGTTGACGTGGACTTCTAACTCAGCTTTTTTGGTCATTTTTATTCCATGTGGACTTCCAACTCAACTCTTTTTATAATTTTTTTTCTCTCTTGCCAAATATTGCATATGAAAAAGTGATGCCCTATTTTTAAATCTTTACAGGGGTTATTCTAAAAAAAAGCTTTATAGGGGCTTATTTGCAAATTTTATAAAACTACACAAGGCCATCTTCTTAATTGAAGAAGAAGCAGCGGTGCCGCCACCCTCAACAAGCCAAACGTTGCATTGTAGTCGACCAGCCATGGTCCCTTACTAGTCGTAGGGTGGTCATAAGACAACCAACTAGCTCTGCTCACTCTAGTTGGCAACTAGTTCGCTATAAAAATGAGTTGAATATTTTTTTATTTAAACTATAGAACTGTTGCTTGCAAGGGATGACACCGGAGCACTTGCAGGAGGCGATGCGCGTTGGGAATTGGATTTTGCTTTGTGATGGGTTCATGGTCTCTCTCTCTCTCTCTCTCTCTCTCTAGTCTCATTTTCCATTATTGGGTATTATTATTATTGGATTTTGATTTAGTTAATAATTTCCATTTAGGAAGTGTCAGTTTGATAGATCTATGTTATTTGATCTCTATTAAATTTCTTTTTTTTTTTTACTTTCATTTTCTCGAGAAAGTAAAAGAAATTCGACTTCTTTTTATCTCCTCTCATTCTAATAATACCCATTAGCTATTTTTTCGTTTCAAGATCTATTCCCTCCATTATTATACTTTTTGTTCAAGATCTAGCTATAATTTTACAGCTTTAGATATGGGTTGGTTTGTTTCAAAAAAAAATCTCCTTTATTAGTAAATCATAATTAGTGATCAAAATCAATAAACCCAAAATTAAAATTTAGGAAATGATAAAAAAATACAACTGAAAGGTGTAGAAGATGGTACTATTGGATGATTGTGTTTAATGCAAAAGAGAGAAAACACAATAAAAATAAGGGATTATGATTTTCAAGCTTACGTGGAATTAAAATCACTAAGAAGAGTTGAGTTGGACATCCACATGGAATAAAAATGACAAAAAAAAAATTGAGTTAGAAGTCCACATCAACTTTTAGGTGACTTCTCCTCGAAAATCAGGTGAAAGTCACTTTATTGTTACAAAAATAGATTTTTAGATATTTTACTAAAATTGAATTTCTGGGATGACACTATGATAGTGCATAGATTTAAGGGACTTTAGGTGAAATTAAGCCCGGTGATAATTGGGCCTAGCTAAATTTGGGGCCCATTAGTGGCCTATGCCATGTGGGCCCTAAAATTAGGGCCACCTAGCCACTCATTTGCTTATAAATAGACTAAGGGTCTAGGTAAAATGAGGAGTAGAATGGGTAGCCTAACAAACTCTTATATTTTTTTTCTCAAATCTCTAAATCTATAATAAGTTTTATAGATTTATTTTAAGAGAGAATATATTTCTATAAAAAAATTGGGTGGGTTTTGCAATTAATCCTTCTTTGAAACACCAATCAATTAACTAAATCTCTGATCATTATTCAAGGAGCAAGATCTTTGGATGTCCATCATCTTCTTCAAACCAATCTTGGGTTTTTCTTTAAAGTAAGGTAAATCTAAGAGTCTAAAACCTCACAACTCATCATTTTCTTTTCTTTGCTGATCTAAATCACCTTTCTTAAGCTTGGTTATGAGGGAAACCCATGATCAACCAAAAAGAGGTTTATTCGTGTGGAAGTGACACATTAAGTAAATAAGTGGCGTAAGCCACAAGCAGTGATGCACGTCGCTTCATCATAGCCAACATTCTAAGGCTTCTTCTATGAGTTTTCTTATTAGAGCAAGACCCGCATGCCACTACGTGTGGCACATAGGTCTTCATTTCAAAATCCTAGAGGCAATAAATCAATAACTTAGTTTGATTCCAGGATCTAATTGAGTAAAGCATTAAGCGTCTTTGCTTAGACTGCAAATAAAACTCATTTCTGGCCCGAATAAACAAATAAAAATCAGAATTTGAGTTATGATAGTCATAGTTGTTCATCATGAATGATGAACAACATATTCTCAAATCCCATTCTAAATCAAGGAAACAATGTTTCATCATTTTGTTATTTACTTTCTTGTTCTTTAAATTCCATTCATTTACTTTTCAAGCACTTTATGTTCATGCCTATTATTTATTGCAGTTCTAACCATTCTAACTTTTGATTTGATTGCTCGATCTTTCTAACATTTAAATGAACTTGTGTTGATAATTATTGATTGTTGTTGTGCATTATATCCTGTGATTGCTAATGCTTGTTTTATTCTTTCATTTATTACTTTCATATTATTGGGGCATTATGAAAAGGATCTTTAATGGATCCTATTAATTGCTTGATTTTATATTTAAGGGTTAGCTAATTTTAATGGGTTAAAGGGAAGATTGTAAATTAGGCTATGAGTTATAATTCTTTTATCCTTCCCTCTTTTCTTTGCTTATGTACGTTTTTATGCCTTATTTAAATGTTATTATTCATGATTGCCATATTTCAAAATTGCATTAAAACTCATTTTTCACCTCAATTAAGGTTAATCATATTATTAATATTATGAATAAATGCACAATGAAGGAGGCCAGTTTGTAAATGGGCGGTCTGGGTGCTTAACACCTTCTCATGATTGTACTTAATTCCCTTACCTAATCTCTAGTTAAAATCAAATTAGTCATTTCTAATAAAATTATTGACTCGTGAATTTTTTCATAAAGAGGATGGCAACTCCAAAAATAAAGTTCATACCAAACTAAGAATCATTTTAATAAAAAATCCTTTTTTGAAAAATAAAATTACCTTTTTGAGGATGTTAAAATGAGTCTAATAAGAGAAAACTAATTTGAAAAATTAAAATAAACTAAGCTTGTTTTTCTTTTAATCATTCACAAAAAGACTACCCATCCTTAGAGGCTTCAACGTTAGTAGAACCAAGAGAGATCATTGGTTTATTGACAATTCTAACCATTGAGTTCAATTTAGGATTTAGAATTATTGGACATCCCGTAAGTTTCTTTTGAGCCATCCTATTTGAATAATTGAAGAAGTCTTAAGATAGGCTTTAATGGACCCGATAATATTTTGGGCTTCGCCAAAGGTTTGCAGCGTTCTAGTCCTTGATTGTTCCTAATGACTCCATTCTCAAATTGGGTTCCTTCTTTATTTCCATAAAATCACATGTGATGAAATTGTAAATTATTGTTGTCACCCTCTTTTCTGAGATTGTATTTGATACCGATATCTCCTTTACCTGCATCATCAACCAAAATATCGAAGCTAGTAGACATTTCTTTTCCAAACACTCATCGACTATCCTAGAAATCTGCCATAGGCCTACTAATCTATCAAT
The DNA here is from genome assembly GCA_947857235.1 of Jatropha podagrica. Taxonomy (NCBI): domain Eukaryota; kingdom Viridiplantae; phylum Streptophyta; class Magnoliopsida; order Malpighiales; family Euphorbiaceae; genus Jatropha; species Jatropha podagrica. Next base: position 3,349 of record CANUEP010070910.1, on the reverse strand, counting down.
TTCTTCGGTTCACCACCATCCATGGACCAAAATTTGGTGACATGGTTGTCAGTTCTTCCTCCCTAGGGGCTACATTCCTTATGGTGGTTGCATCCAAAACATTACTCTGCGGACATCGAATATCAATATGCCTAGCTTTTCAATATCTAAAATGAATTTTTGCAATGCTCTCATACTCTAGGGTTTGTGATGCACCATTGATATAGAATTGTGACACTAGAGGACGATTTATATTAACTATAAATTCTAGTCTTGAAAACTCCATGAATCTAATCCTCTATATTATAATCAACTCTAATCACATGCCCAACCACATCCCCTATGGCCCGAAGGACCTCCTTATGGTACAAGTGTATGGGAAGACCAAGAAGTCTAATCCACACCACTATTTGTTCCAACTTGAAACTATGAAACCTAAAATCTAGTGACTATGGTTGCACTACCAAAAAGCTCCTTGCCATGGTCTAAGGACCATCCAACATGGTTGTATGGAAGTCTTCGTCCCTTTCAAACTTGACTAAAAATTAAATATTACCCAAGTCTAGGATTTGATATCCTCTAAGGTTCCAAATAGAATCAATCTTTAAATATAGGGTTTTGTATCCAAGTCTCTGCCCCTATAAATGACCAATAATAGACTGAGACTATTTAAGAGCCAAATTGGACTGTAACCCATTCAAAATAATGACTTCATGAATCTTGCCATTTTTATCAATCCTAACATCATCTGCGAAAATAACAAAATTCACAATGTCCAATGGATCTTTCTCCACCTCTATTATGATATCCCGACTCGACAAAGTAGTTTTAAGTGGGTAGGTAGAGCAAAGCTCTTGGCTAGCTTCTAGGATGGTGGAATAACTATGGGTAGTGGAACGCAGGATATAGGAACAAATCGGATCATATTTCAAAAAGGGAAAAACTAATCATTAGAGGCACCTTTTGGTGGAATGGCTTGGAGAGTTGGAAAAACTCTAGAGTTAAGTGTGCTCATGTAACAAAAATTTCTAAAATGGGTGACTACCTGGGAAGTTCCTTATTTCACCTGTAGACAAAACCGTGCGGGTCTTGCTAATCTAATATGGGATGGAATTGGCTTGATCCAAAGCAGACAATTTCTCTAGTGATTAGAGTCGGGCATGACAATTGGTATCAAAGCCGAACCCCCCTCTAGTAGAGTTATGGTTTGAGGACGAACCACACAAAAACTGGTGGGCCTATGACATCCTAACTCGACAAAGTGATCTTAAGAGAGTGGGTAGAGCAAAGCTCTTGGCTAGCTTTCAGGATGGCAGGCTAGCTATGGGTAGTGAAATGCGAGATGCAGGAATGAATCAGATCTATATCAAAAAGGGAAAAATGAATCATCAAAGGCGCCTTTTGGTAGAATGGCTTTGAGAGTTGGAAGAACTCTAGGGTTAAATGTGCTCACTTAACGAAAATTCTAGGATGGGCAATTTGTTGGAAAGTTTTCCATTTCACCTGTAGGACAAAACTGTGCGAGTCTTGCCAATCCAGTATGGGATGGAATTGACTTGATCCAAAGTGTAAAATTCCTCTGGTGGTTGGAGTCGGGCATGACAATTAGTATCAGAGTTGGACCCTCCTCTAGTAAATGTATGGTTCGAAGATGAACCATACGAAAGCTGGTGGGCCTGTGACATTTCGATCCAATAAAGCGATCCTAAGAGGATGGATAGAGCAAAGCTCTTGGCTAGCTTCTAGGATGGTAGATTAGCCATGGGTAGTGGAACTCGAGATGCAGGAATGAACCGGATCATATATAGAAATTAATCATTAGAGGCACCTTTTGGTGAAATGGCTTATAGAGTTGGAAGAACTCTAATGTAAAGTGTGCTCGCTTAACGAAAATTCTAGGATGGGTGATCTCGAAAGTTCCTCATTTCACCTGTGGAACAAAAATGTGCAGGTCTTGCCAATCTAGTATGGGATGGAATTGGCTTGATGCAAAGCGAACAATTCTTTTGGAGGTTGGAGTCGGGTGTGACATCCATATCCATGTTTTGAGCCACTTTATCTTGAAAAGAATGGGAAAAACCAGGAGACGAACTCATCTACTCACCCTGCAAACCCTCTGCCCTTTCTCCTGTGTTTTACCTTCTTAGTGGCTATATCTTCCTCTGTCGTAGTATTGTTAGGGTTTTCAAGTTGAAAGAGTTTTCTCTTTGCCATATTTTGTGAAACTATAAATTATTTGATTCAACATGTCAACTTCTTACTATACATTTCACTTTACTAAATGCAATTCTGTATAAATTTACTTATGGTATTTATGCAATCCAATTCTATTCATTTAAACATCTAATCCACTCATTTGGATATCTTAGTTTTAATTCATTCTCATAACAGAAGACTTCTATCCTTAATTGAGATTCATCTAAAAAAAAAAAATATTCCCTCCATTCTACTTTAAGTGTTCACTTTGGCTTTTTGCTTAAGATTAAGAAAACAATTGATTCAAATTAATTTTATATAAAGCTCACTACAATTTATTTAAATACCATTCTATTTAAGAAGAATTCAATAAATAAAGATATAAAGGAAAAAATTATGAATAAAAAGAAAGTGGATATTTTTAGTGAAAAAAAAAGACTAAAGTGGACGCTTGAAGTAGAGGGAGTACAACTTAAGCAAATCCAAGCTCACTACTATGCACCCTAGGAACCAATCATGCATATAGATTTGCATCATTAAATAATCCAATGTATTTAAGTACATCAACGACCATTACGAAAAACCTTAAGGGTCTGGGTAAAATTAGCCATTTTAGTAGTGTGAGCCCCTTCCCAAAGGCTGTGGGAAAGACCCATTGGGCGGAGTTTAAGCGAAAGGCCCCATTGGTCGGTTCATCATGGAGGAAACTAGAGAATGTCAAGACTGGTCATATCTTGCTACGGTCCCTTCTCGGTTCATTTTAGTTTTAGCCTTGTATGCGACTTAATTATCTGATTTAATTGATCTGATTACCAATTTTAGCAATTTTATAGCTTTGTATAGCATTTTAAGTGATGTCTAGTTGGCTCTTTGGAGTGCTTTAACTGTGTGTGGTCTTTTAGAGTCGCCACCTTACTTTATTTTTTTCGAGGAAAATATAAGGTAAAAACCCAGTGTTTGACTCCTTTCGTGTGCCACAATGGGTAAAATGTACTAGCCTCGAATCATTGGGTTCGAGGACTAGGTTTTCGGTTTCTGTGAATACTCAAATTTTGAGGCTCAAAAGGCAAGTTTTGAGAATTCTCCGGAACGAGAAGAAACTAGAAGGTCTGTCGGCCGCAGCTGTGGCAGTCGCCCTTAACGGCGGCGTTAGCCGCTACGGCCATAGCCACTA